>JAFVLL020025634.1:0-20000 GCA_021397915.2 Tor tambroides | reverse complement strand
TTGTATCTGTTCTTATTTATAATAACAAAGATGAAATAAAAAATAGCTATTGTGATTAGTAATATAGTACTTATTATTAAGAAAAGAACTGGAGGAAAAGATGCAGTGTTGCTCGGTGATTTTTGCTTTGGAACCTTCAGAAAACTTTAACTCAGTTTTTCCTCAATAGACTTTGCTGACTATCGACTTCAAACTGTTGTAGCTCAGTCATTTTTTGTCTGATTCCAACAAATCATATATAATTTAAGGTAAATATAACTTTTTTTTTTTTTTTTTTCTCATTGAGACTTATTTTGCCAGCACAAATGTATAAAATGTTGCATTCTACCATTTAAAGTCTGGGGCATCTATTCATCAAAGAATCCTGGACTAAAAAAAAATGGGCAACACAACTGTTTTCATCATTGCTAATAATCAGAAATGTTTCTTGAGCAGCAAATCAGCATATTAGAATGATTTCTGAAGATCATGTGACACTGAAGACTGGAGTAATGATGCTGAAAATTCAGCTTTGATCACAGAAATAAATTACATTTTAATAGATATCAATAGAAAACATTTTAAATGATAATATTTCACTATATTTCAGATTTTACTGTATTTTTAATCAAATAAATGCAGCCTTGGTGAGCAGAAGAGACTTATTTTAAACAAAAACCTTGATTTCATCCACCCTAAACTATTGAAAAGTAGCATACATGGGTCAAAGACGAAAAAGGGTTTAAGCATAAAAACAATAAGTGTAATACTGCTTTAATTGTTGTCCCCCCCCCCCCAAAAAAAAAAATTAAAAAGTTTTCTGTTTAATTCAATTTCAATTTTGTTTTTGTTTTTCTGAGTACAAAATAAATATCATACATTTTTCCCTGATTTACAGAAGACACCCACTAAAATATCATTCAGTGTAACAGTCTTGTCAGGCATATTTACAACAAAAATCAATTTATGGCATATTAAAATATTAATTACTTTCACCCCAGATACTAATTAGTTGTAATTTTACATTTTTAAAATGTGCCACTATCCTAGGTTTTCCCTGTTTGTCAGTAAGAATTTTTACTCATTTAAAACACAATACAATTTAATATGCTCCCTTATTATTTTATATATTTTAATAGCTATGAGTCAAAATAAGCATGTTGTTTGATTTTTTACAAAAATATTGTGTTACACTGAATGACAATGTAACATTATTTCAACCATATTTTGACATTTTATTCTCCAAAAACATATTTAAAACCTTAAAAGTAGACACTTTACTTACATTTAATGTGCTTTCTATGGACATAAAATCATTTTTATAAATTTCTTTTGATGCGGACATCTTTACGTCTTTGACCCACATGCAAACAAAAAGAAATAAATAAAAATTAAAATAAAAGAAATAATAGTATGACATATAAGGACAAAACAATAATAATTAAAACATATTGAGTAGATCAAGGGACATTTAAACAAACTGAATCAGATACTATGTTGTTTGAAAGGTCTGTAATGCTTTTACCGTGTGTTAGTGCAGGTGTCACGTTAAACACCTTCACAATGTAAAGTTTGGGTCAGTGTGTCAAACAAACAGGTATTTCACCATAGTAAAGATGACAGGAAATCCAGTACTCATGTGTAACTGAAGAAATCCAGCAGAGAAAACAACTCACTCACACATGCAACTCATTTCTCTCCAAGCTCTTTTGCACGCACACACAATCAAACATAAATCTGTAAAATTGCATAAATGCACCATTTTAATTTTGTAGTTCCATTAAGCAAATACTAAACCTATGGATCTGAACCTGGACAAACCTAAGAAATAACAGCGTAAATGTATCTGCTTTTGTTATTGAGTTTTCAGGCTGTGTGTGATGTAGCTGCAGCCTGACGTGCGATACTCGTTTTCCAACGGTTTGGAGTGATTACCGCACGTACGGCCTTCTCATCATATCGTGACTTATGACAGCTCGATTAATACGATTTTGATGGAAATCCAGTAACCCGATCTTCATGCCATGCGTTTTGCGTGTAAACTGAGGACAGAAGTGGGAGGAAACCGGTTCCTGCTTCACAGATGACTAGCAGAAAAACGTGTGTGTTGACGGAGAGAGAAGATATATGTCATTCTATGGGAGTGTAAAGACAGGAGCAGCAGGTCTGGACTGGTGCTCCGACACCAAATATAAGATGCATACATTTATAATGTTAAAAAATATGTTGATTGTGCTTTAAATCAATGCTTTTTTCTTTCACTTTCTATTTGAAGATTCCTGAAAAAAAAAATTACCATGGTTTCCAAAAAAAATATTCACCAACACAACTGTTTTTAACATTGATAATAAGCATAAATGTTTCTTGAGCAGCAAATCATCACATTAGAATGATTTCTGAAGGATTATGTGACACTGAAGACTGGAGTAATGATGCTGAAAATACAGCTTTGATCACAGCAAAAAAAATTACATTTTACACTAAATTCACAATTGAAAACACTTTCTTTAAACTGTAATAAGATTTCAGAATATTACAATTTTTACTGTATTATCAAATTAATGCTTTCAAAAACATTGTCTTTAAATGGTTTAAAGATATTGTTTTTAAATAGTTATTAAATTGTTTAAAATAGGAACAGTTTTATCATAAAAAATATGGCAGTTATATGAAATAAAATAAGCATTTTTAATGTAGATATCATCATGATGTCATAATCATGCAGCCCTAGATGTGTTTATGTATAATCTCTCTTCCTCATTCAAAAACAGCACTGAGGAATGTTTGAGGTCTATTTGGACCTAATCATAGGAAATGATGACTCCAGTGCAGCGTTCCTTCAGGCCTTATGACACTGGGAGGGAACGCAATCACTTCTGCATGACACATTCATGCTATCAGACGCCAGCGAAAGAGCAAGAGCCCGCGCGAAATAAGAAAACCTGTTTTGTCGAAGCAATAACTCTCTCTTAAGCACTGAATGGGGAGCACAACAAAAGGAAGGATTTTTGTTTCTCTCTAACAAAAGAAAAGGAAGGATATCTTTGAAAGCGATTCATTATGAAATGTTGTAACGGTGTTGTTCGGTAAATCCATCAGATACTGTGTCAGGGACAGTGAACGGACGCTTTACACACCGCAGCAGGAAATAAAAAAAAATAAAAATCACACTAGTGTAATCATGACATTATTGTTTTATTAGCACATCATCTTCTTTGTACTGTACACATCACAGTGATTCACTGAGTTTGCTCACTGCTGTGAATGTGGGTTAGAGATGTGCAGAGGCTTGTAAACGCCTCCCTGATGAAGAATCTACGCCACCGCTGGTCTATCTTTAGCGCCACAGCAAAAGAAATCAAACTGTACCTGAGTTTACATTCTGTGTTGAACGTAAAGCAATAAAAAGACTGTATACTACACAGCTCACCCTGATTCTGAAGTACATGATTACTATGAATGGTTCTTTTTAGTGAATCAAACACAAACAGTGTAAAGAGTGTGGACAAATGCATGACTCTTATGAACGATTCTTTTTAGTGAATCAAAAACATACAGCACAACCAGTGTAGCCTAGTTCATAAAACGAATAATGAATATCCTTATGAATAATTAATTTTAAAATATAAAAAAAAAAAACACACACAGTGCAGCCTTTTTCACACACACTTGACTCTTCTTTTTAGTGAATCAAAAACATCCAGTGCAAACAGTGCAGCCTGATTCACAAACGACTCTCATGAATGGTTCTTTTTAGTGAATCAAAAACATACAGTGCAACCAGTTTAGCCTAATTGACAAACAAATGACTCTTATAAATGGTTATTTTTTAGGGAATGGAAAACACAGCGCAACCAGTGTAAGCTAATTCAAATCCATTTGACTCTTAAGAACGGTTCCTTTCAGTGAATCAAAAACAAAGTGCAACCAGTGTAGCCTGATTCACAAATGAATGTGAATCTTATGAACACTTCTTTTTAGTCAATCAAAAACATACAGTACAACTACAGTAGTCAACATTTGAACTGGATCAAAACCTTTCCTCAAAGTTGTACTAAAACCAAAACAATACCCTTTCTTGTCTTAGGACAACTTTGATGAACTTTTTTTATCCACTTCAAATATGGACTACTGTAGTTTAGCCTGATTCACAAAAGAAAGACTCTTTTGAACAGTTTATTTTAGTAGATCAAAAACATACAGTCCAACCAGTTTAGCCTGATTCACAAAGAAATGTGAATCTTATAAACAGTTCTTTTTAGTGAATCAAAAACATACAGCGCAATCAGTGTTGCCTGAGTCACACGTTTGACTCTTATGAATGGTTCTTTTAAGTGAATCGAACACATACAGTACAACCAGTGCAGCCTGATTCACATAACAAATGACTCTTATAAACTGTTCTTTTTAGTGAGTCGAACACATACAGTGCAACCAGTGAAACCTAATTCACAAACAAATGACTCTTTGAAGAACAGCTGAAGAACAGTTTGTTTAAATAAATAAAAAACATACCGCACAGCACAACCTGTGTAGCTTGATTCACAAAACAAATGACTCTTATGAATCAGTTCTTTTAATAAACAGTTAATCAAAATGAGTTACTACTTTAAATCAATCTGAATCACTGTTTTGTATAATACAGCATTATCAGAGAATGCATTTCTCTCATATATCAGCAATACAGACATTATATCTGAAATATACCCAAATGAATCCGAAACAAATCGAACTGAATTGGAATCAAATCAAGAGGTTGTAAATCAGAAAATGTGAAAGATGTTAAAGGTTCTTCACGGACCCATGGTTGCTGATAAAGAACCTTTATGTTCACCACGAAAGATTGAAAAAATGAAAGATGTACTCGCTCTTTTGCTCTTATCATTATCAGAGGTAACCTTAAGGAGCTCAGCCATATTTACTGCACACAGACCGATGCGTCCAGTCTAGCCAGTGAGAGTCTGTTATCAGGGAGGTCTGTGTTATTCTGAATAACATCCACAGTCCTCCTCGTCTTCTTTCATCTGCTATCAGTGACGAGATGTTCTCAAAGCTCCCACAGCGGAGCAGACATCAATTAACACTCTCCGCTGTGTCCCGCCGAGCGCTCGCCGACACGCAAGCACATAATTGGATTCTCGCTTCAGGGAATACAACCTGGAGAAACAGCACAACGGCTTCTGAAGCGTGAACGTGTTGGGATTTTGCTCTTTAAACACTTCTCATTTTAAAAAAGCATGCTGGAACGAAAAAAATCTGGTTGTTTTATTGCTGGTTTTGGCTCTATTTTGCTTTTTTCCATTCATAAGTACATCGAGTTTGTTTTCCATTCATAACAGTGCACCAAGTAATCTGGATGTAATGTGTAATCATAACATTACAATAGCTGGAATCTGGCATGCAGAGATGTTTTCAGGTCAGGTTATGGTCAGTGCAATGCAAACAAAACATATCTAACACATTTACACAGTGATAAAGCATTCACCTTCAGACACGGCCGTCTCTCTACACATTACTGATTGCCTGAACATCTTACTAGAAAATTGCATCCATATATTATTTTGTTTTCAAATTAAAGGCATTACTGGGTGTTTCTTCAACTACAGGCATTTTATGGCCCAAGGATTCATTTTTCACAGCAGATTGCAATAAAACTCTTTTGGAAGTGTGTCTTTAAGGTTTATTTTCATTACTTTCACTACTAGTATTTTTACTACAGTAGTAGTATTTTCAGTTGTGGTATTTTTACTACATCTTAAAATATGACAACCCATCACAGACCTGTTACTTTTTAACTATGATTATCTAATCTAAACATAGAACGAAAGAAACTAATTTGATATTTATTGCAAATTTATTTATTTTTTTCCCAATGAACAATAAAGCTTGCAAAAGTGTGCTGTTTATTAAAAAAAAAAAAAAAATTAAGGTAAACATAATTTCTGTGAATAATATAAAAATGGAAATGTTGATTGGAAATGTGTGTCATTTCCAATCAACCTGTAATTACGAAAAATTCTGCAAAAATGTGATTTTGTGTTTAGAATACATAAAATGCTAGCTATAAAATTAAATAAATCAGATTTTGTATTTAAGATACATAACATGCAAGTTATAAAAAAAAACTGTGTACATATGATATTTTTGTGTGTGTCACTTCCATTCAAACAAGCTGTAATTAATGCAAATTATGAAAAAGGTGTGAAAACATTTAATTTTGAGTTAAGAACACATATGCTACACATGCTAGCTGTGAAATTTATTTATTTATTTATTTATTTATTTGATTTTGTATTTAGGATATATAAGCAATCTACATATATAAAAAACTGTGCGTAATATATTTGTTGTATATAATGTCATTTATAATCAATCAATAAATTTCCATCACTGCAGAACTTGGCTAAAGGACAAACTAAATAAACTAGTAAGTTATAGTGTGTTTCTAAAAGCCAACGAAGTCACAAGTGCCAGTAGTAAAAGTAATTTAGATCCTCCAGAATCCTAAACATCTCTCAGAGACACTTGAAAACTTCAACTTCATTAGCACACATGTGAAAACGAGACAACCGGCCATTAGGGCTGGGTATCGTTCAAAAATTTTCGATATCGATACCGATACCGATACCGATACCTTGAGTTCGATTCCGGTTCCTGAACGATACTTTTTTCGATACCAATTTTATGAAATCAGTTTTAACAAGATTACATTATCTCAAAAAACTTTGGTTTTATTTTTTTCAGCTTGTTGACATTTATACAGACTAAAAGCCTCATCTCCTGAGACACTGCGCAAAGGAACAAAATATATCCAACACAATAAATCGGTGCAAATAATTTTAATAAAGCTCAAATAGTTTTCAGTTTACACTAGTGTTTGTTCCTTTTAAAACGCATAGCTCACACAGAATCTTCATTTCTATTCATTTATTCTAGGTTGTTAAAGATTTCAAGAAATTTAAAATCTTTATCCACTTTCATAAGTGGGTGTTTTATTTTCTTTCACCATATATTTTATTGTTATTAAATTCTGTGTTGTAGTATGTCTAATTATTTGAATGCATAAAAACTAAGTTTATTCAAATTTATTCTTAAAATAGCCTGATGAAATGTTTTATTTTTCCTCAGAAATTCTGTGTTCTGTATCTGGTTTTCAAATGAAGGCATAAAACAATTTCATTTATCTTTTAAATGTTTGAAAATCAAATTTTATTTATTTATTTTGGCAAACAAAATTTTACTATTAAAATTAAAACATGGAAGAAATATTGTGTGATCATTATTTTAAAAAAAATATAAATTTTTAATAATTTTAATAGTAGCCTAGTAGTAGCAGTATGTACACTCTGCTGAACAATATTAATATATTTCTGCCGCAGTGTCTTCCAAGTTAAACCGAACTTTTATTTTGACGGGTTGCCGTGAATACCTTTACAGTTCTGTGTGTGTATGATATGACGCTAGTTTTACTCAAATCAAATGATAAAATGCTCATGAAGTGACTCTCAGAGCAGTTCTGGAGATGTTGTTCATGTGTTTATGTCCTCATTTAGACGGCAGACGCTGAAATCACCGCGAGCGTCACGCGCGCTTCAGTCTGTGTGTAATAAACACAACCGCGCGATATAGAGAGCAGACTGCTCCGTGCGCTTTCGAATCGCTCTCGCGGATGTCAAACACTGATCAATCAGCGCCGCGTCGCTTCTAGTCAAATACACCTAGTGCTGCAGGCTTATTGCCTCACTGACGTTGATGAGATTAACCCCTTAGGTATCGAAATTTGGTACCGAACGACAAGACGTTTTTCGATACTCGGTGGTATCGAGGCAATTCGGTCGGTGCCTAAAAAGTATCGAACTCGATACCCAGCCCTACCGGCCATGACCTCATTTAATAACGGGTGTGCAAACAAAGTGTGTAATAGAAACACAGCATGATTGCTCTCCATGTTTGCGTTGCATCAGGTCATTAGTTCAACAACAACAACTATCAGCTATCAAGAAGAAAAATTAGCTATTAAGCAAAAAACAAGGCAAAGTCTTGCCTGCATGCACAAACCACAGAAATGAGCAAAACTTGTGAGAATAACAACCAGACAATGTCCTTAACTTGACGCAATAACAATGATTTCATTTGACGAGCGAATAGAATCCAGATCAGTGGAAAACTATCAGCGTGTGGAGAGAAAGAGCGAACAATGACACTGATGAGAAACCAATATGAGCCGGCTGGAGATGATTTTCAGACTGATTCTCTGAGTGTAAACAGTATTAATCTGTTTCATTCCTCCAGGGATCCAGCTACGCATGAAAACGGAGCCTACAGGAATTATACACTTGACACCCGTCCCAAACCGCCATATCCAGCTAAGCATGGCTAATTAGTCGTTTACACCAGCTACTGTCGCTCATGGATGGACGGATGGATGGATGAGTGCTGATACTGGCAACTAAAACTACAGCTATTAAGTTTTCAGCAACTGAAATAAAAAAAATTAAATTAAAATATAATGGAGCTAATCTGAATAATAAGCTAATTTGAATAATAAGTTGAGGTTGATAAAATATTAACTAAATAATACATAAATACTAGTATATAAATCAAGCTAAAATAACACTGGGATCGATGTATGCATGCAAAGAAATTCTAAATAATTGCAAAAAATATGCTTTGTTAACTGACACTTTGTAAAGAGTCATTTCATACCAATTTTATTTTTAATGTACTCATATTTATACTTCAATATAAATATTATAATTTAAAAGATCAATTATTTTATGTAATAATAATTTAACATGCATTTAGTACCTGTTTACGGTACATGAGTACCTGTTTTTTATTAAACAAAACAAAATAATAATAATTTATAATTGTAATTACTGTTCATCATTAGTAAATTAATTAATTTATTCTATTTTAATACGGTACACCACTGTAAGTAATATTCTATTTTAACTCAGTTAAATAAAATAATTAGCTATATTAAATGAATGTAATAAATGAATTTAATAATGATAAATATTTTCATTAATTTTATAAATATTTTTGTTAAATATTTAAAATTTAAATAAATAAATATATACAAATATCTTTGTTAAATGCTTTAAATTTAAAATAAATAAATATAAACAAACAAACATGGCACTCCACTATTTCAGTAATATATTGTATTATTTAATATAATAAAACAATTATCATTAATGATTTAATAAATTAAATAAAAGATCATTATTAAAATAATTTAATTTAAAAAAACAACAACAACAAAAAAAACACTATTACTACTCCACTACTTAAGTTATATGGCCAAGTGCTGACAAACACATGAACTCCTGAAACCTGTTTATGATATAATTATAATTTCCAGTGAGGATAAGTAACCTCCAAAGTTTGGAAATGAACACAGGAAGTGGAATTCTGGGATACTGACTAATGAAGGGTTGTGGCCTTGAGCTCATTCTTGAAATAGCATCATAAGTGAGAGTGAATGAGCGGAAAATTCTCTGAACTCTTCAGATGCACAGGAGCATCTGTAATCATCAATAATGTCAAACTCTGGCGCACGTGTGTTCATGTCTGCAGCTCAGCATAAACTCAAGAACACACACCACACACGTCTCCATCTGAAATCTGCTTCAACTTACTTTAATAACACAAGCATAACTATGATGTAAGACTTTCCTGGAAGCGAGATGGTAATCAGGGAAACCTCCAGCGATATTTGTATGCAGAATAAACAGACAAAAGTGCTGCCATAACTCACACTGTCATCATCATAAATACCACACACACTCTCATCAGTTCATGATTAACAGAGGTGTTACGGCGCTTATTTACATTTCCCACAATCCATTAGCAGCTTGCCTCTGTAGCACTCCATATATGCAAATGAGCACAGATGAAATCTTAAAGGGACAGTTCACCCACAACCTCATACTCAACCTCATGTCCTTTAGACTTTTGTTCATCAATCCTCAAACCAATGAGGTTTCCACTGACCATATTTGATGTTCTCCAATGTTTATATATGAATAAAAGCTTAAATTAAATCTGTTCATCATCATAAAGCGGTCGCGTCTCTTCAGAAGTCTTGATTCAAAACATTTGATTCAAATTAGATTAGGCTACTTTTATGATGTCTTTATGGATTTTTGAAGCATCAAAGTTTTGGAGGAACTGACTTGCAATGGAGGAACAATCTCCCAGGTTTCATTAAAAATATGAATAATGAAGGTCAGTAAATGTTACAATTTTCATTTTCATATGAACTAACCCTAACCCTCTTTTTCATACTGCAGTGAGGCCAGACTGAATGCAATTTGTGCATTATCTAATAGTTTGTGCAGTGGTGTACATTTAAATATATATATATATATTCAGATGCAAAAGCCTCTAAGTGCCATCTGAAATTTTCCTCTAAAATGAGCATTTTTATCAGGTTCCTATATTTAGGGTAAACGTACCTATTAAGCTCACGTACCCATTAAGCACATTTCCATTTTTGAGCTCAGATTATTAAAAAAAAAATTATTTATTATCCTGCTTGATGTCTTAACCAATTGATGTGTCTGTTACTATATACCTCCTATAATTTCAAGTCAATCAGATAATTGCACGCTGAGATATGGATCTCCATGTGTTTGGACATTTTGAAAGCGGTCTGAAAACTTTCACCAAAAGAGGAGCCCTTTAAATGTGCATTTTTTAGATGTTTAAGTCTTTATTTTGGGTAAGTTTCACTACTTACTGTAAAATTAAGAGATTAATGTTCAGACTTTTGCATATTATAACCTGGAACTTGGATGTGGGAAATAATTACAGTTAGATCCAAAAGAGAGTTTTAGCAACATAGCGCAGATGCTACAGAACACAGTTAGCTGACTAGCTGTATAAGATTGTGTGCTACGCTAACATATTACTTCACAGGCATTACTAGCTAGTACTTTTACATCCATAATATTATAAATTGACAGTTTATTGCTGGTCTGTGGTTTTACAGTGCTGTTATTTTTAAAGATTTCATATTACTGTAAAGTGAGCTTAAAGGGTACACTACTATGAAATCCACACAGCTTCAGTGTGACATCAGTAAGAAAAAGTATAATTTCATAGTTATTGTTAATAATAGTTGTTCATATTAAAATATGTACAAACTTATTACATGACCTAGACTATTTTTTTTTAGCAAAATCCTATAATTTTAATAAATATTACATGAAATTTATTAAAAATTGTTGCTGCTCCAATTAAGCTCAGTATGCTTTAAGCTCTTCCACATTGAACGTCGATGTAAATACTTCATAAACAGATTTTAAATATTAACTGATGGTTGTCACTTTAAGGTAATCTTTATAAAATGGTTAATAACTTATTTTCACATCTTTAAGATGACAAAATCTAGACGTAACTATAGTTTATGCCCAAAGATGTAAGAGGCATGTCGTTTGTACAAAGAGGGAGCCATCAGAAACCTGTTGTTTCTGTCCGGGATAAAAGCGACTAAAGGCTGGAATACACTACATGACTTTTAAAATGTGAACAGATTTTTAAAACACGAGGCTTCATACACTTACAGACTTTGTGAATAGTCACAAAGGACAACTGGGCATCATACACTAAGCGACTGAGGATCATCCACTACCAGACTTTAAATTCCTTCCGATCACAACAAACTCACACAGAAATGTGCGCGTTGTTGATAGGAGATGTATGTCTAATGAAAACAATGTGTTTTAAAAACATGTTTGATATCCTCCAACTGGATGGAATTAAAGTCTGAAGCTAAAAAAAAAAAAAAATCAGAGTCTGTGATCATCATACACTACGTGATTTTCTATTAGATAAGTCAGCTCAAATCTACAGACTGGCTCTGACCTTTGGCAACTAGCATCAACTTCTCCAGACTGTAAATCTGGGCAAAAATTGTGTAATGTATTCCAGCCTTAAGAGACTATAGACAAGTTGACATCCATCCAAGAGGCTTCATAAAGAGGCTAGTTTCTGTGTTCATCCCCATGAATTAAATGTTTTATTGGATTGTTTTATTTGATTTTTGAATATGTGTAACTTAGCTGAACGTGGACTAGTCTAGATGTTGCAATGTGCTTAAATGACACTTCATTATGAATATATAACTGATCAAATTGAAAATGCCTTGTTGCTTGATTTTAGTGTTCTGTTTTTTTGTGATTGACTTTGTACCTTCAAATAAAACATTTTCCAATTATTCTTTAAAAAAGTTGTTTAAAATAAACAAGAATTTTTAATAAAACATGACGTGAGTTTAACGGGAACAGGGGTGTGCTTAAAGGGTACATAAATGTACCTATTAAGCACAGCCAGACGTTTTGCATTTAATGATGTATATCTTAATCAAAATGCTTTTGTCATTTAAAATAAAATTAAATATGTTTTGTGTGTGAGATTAATATTTTATTTTAACATAACTTCTTGTACCAAAAGCAATATCTTGTGCACTAAAAATGTCTGAATGTAGATTTTGGTGAGCTTAATAGGTACGTTTACCGTATGTTTGGTTATTTCACTTTAGTTTTATAGAAAAGGACCTATATATTGCCATTAGAGTAAAATTACTGAACCTAAACATAGGAGCTTGATAAAAATGCTCATTTTAGAATAAAATTTCAGATGGCACTTAGAGGCTTTTGCATCTGAACTCTTTATATATATACATATACAAGTACAAGTATTATGATTTATCCTAAAAATTACATTAAATTTTAATTTCAATTTTAAATTAAACTAGTCAGTTTGGGACTAAATAGTGGTTTGGTTAGTAATGAATGTGTAGCTCATTATTAATATTTATATTCATATCAGTATTTGTTTATGTACCTTTGGTAACAAGGTTGAATGTGCAAGTCAATTCTGATTTATGATTTACTTTATTATTCATTTGTTTCATGCATGTACACGTATCATATCTGTTAGGTTCAGACTTTAAAAGATAACTATGATCTGCAAGCTCATCTTGTTTCTGGTCATCTTTTTTATTCAAACGTTAATCAAATCAGCTACTTTACTCTATAGAAATCAGTCAAACTCTAATTGCATGAAGGCAGAATCTACAGTAGTGACTAAACAGTTAATTTAAAGTAATTGCATCATTACCGCATGGCTATGAAAACAGTACAAAGTACAACAAAAGGAAGTGGATTTGATGCAAAAGAGCAGTGAGCAGGCAATGACTTCACATGCACCTTTATATCTGTTATTGAACATATAAACACACAAACTTACCCCTGCAAATACAGCTTTCAGTTTTCAAATACCAAACCTGTTATGTTCTTATGTCTTAATACTAAAGAAACTCTGCCAGACCACTAATGACACGGAGAGCAGACTAAAAAAAAAAACAAAAAAAAACATAACAGTAAAACTACAACAAACTTCCACAGTGAAAAAAAAAAATAAAAAAATACACATTTCACTTTTACATACTAAATGGACAAAACAATGGGTAAAAACAAAGTAAAAAAGTATACACAACATACAAACAAGTAAATAGTAAATAACTAGTAATAAATGAATAAATGAATGAATAAATGAATTAAAGAATATTTGAAACAGTAATAATATATTTACAATATTACTGTTTTTACTGTATTTTTGATCCAATAAATGCAGTCTTGGTAAACAGAAGAGACTTAAAAAAAAACTTTTAAAAGTCTAACTGAACCCAAACTTTTGAATAGTAACACACACACACATATATATATATACACACACACATATACACACACATACATATATGTATGTGTGTGTATATGTGTGTGTGTGTATATATATATATATATATATATATGTGTGTATGTGTGTGTGTATAATATATCTTTTATATATATATATATATATATATATATATATACATATATATGGGATGTATAAATAAATAAGTAAAACTAATTAACTTAAATATTAAATTCATAATATTAAATTAAATTAAATTAAATTAAAACGAAACACAATGATTCATTTGTGGTACAAAGATAAATATCCTTCCTGACAAAGGTTAGTGATCTCAAAAAGGTCAACAGTAGTTAATAAGCTGCAATCCTCCACGGGTGTGTTGCCCTTTCAATCAACTGATCTTTCACCCGAGGAAGCAGTTATTCAAGAAAGCTGGAAGATGAAGGTGAGCAGTTAAACAGGGTTTCCTTAAGGAAAAACAGCTCCGAACTGCACCTCTGTGCGCAGGTTAAGCTTTTGACAATATGAAGTCAAATCACACCCACAAGGGCTCGTCCGACAAGCTGGAACAGAACTCATGAAATATTTCAATTCTGCTGCGACACGTCTACATCGTCCCTGCTGTAGGCGCAGAGCTGTCATTTCAACACACTTCATGTTGCAACACAGCAACAGCGAAACGGCAAAGAAAAAGCACATTTCCATATATCAGTTCCAGGATTCTAAATGTTTAGCAAACAAAGTAGCAATAGTTTTCTTGTTACAGGGGAGATTTTGGCGAAAATACCTGGATTTGTTGATTATTTGCTCAGGCTACTCCTGAAACCTTATTTACAATAGTGCAGCTGTTGTTTAAAATGTAACATTGTGATTACTTTCTTGCCTTGCAAAATCGAGACCGCACTGATGTGTTTACAAGTGTGTAAAATAGCGTGCGAGTCTGTAACCTCCTAAATACAATCAAATTATGTCAAATATGAAATGGTCAAGGAAAGAAAGAAAAAGGACATGACATGTGGCCAAGTATGACCTGTGTGACCCGTACTCAGAATTTGTGCTCTGCATTTAACCCATCCAAGTGCACACACAGAGCAGTGAGTAGCGAACACACACCCAGAGCAGTGGGCAGCAGTTGGGGGTTTGGTGCCTTGCTCAAGGGTCTCAGAGAGCACTGGATATTCACTCCCCCCACCTACAATCCCTGCCGGACCTGAGACTCGAACCCGCGACCTTCAGGTTACAAGTCCGACTCTCTATCCATTAGGCCATGACTGCCCCGACCTGATGGAGGCTGCAACAAATCCATGTCATCTGTTGTATTGTCTCATGCAGTTTGTCTGCTGTTACAGATCGAGCTTATGAGATTTTTTTGTTTTGTTTTTTTTTGTTATAAAACATCCAAAAAATACTATAGACTTACAATGAAGACTTGATAGACTGGCAAGCAAACATCCCAGAATACCCTAGCAACCATCCACAACACACTAGCAACATGAAGGCACTTTTACAGACTGCACCACTGACATTTTCATCAGATTTAACAGATGTTTTGTCTTGTTTTATTTTTAATTTAAAAGCATTCAAATAATTTAATATTTAATTTAATTTTGTAAAAATTAAATAAAAATAAAAATGTAAAAACAAACTTAAATATATTAAATACATTTTTTAAATGTCAGAAAGTGTAATAAGTACAAATAACAGGTTTGCAGAATTATCCTAAAAATTAAATACATTACATTATTAAATTATAAATTAAATTAAATAAAATACTAGTTTGGGACCAAACTAAGGTTTGCAGTTACTGATGAACTTGTAGCTCATTATTAATATTTATTAACATTAGTATTTGTTTGATTACATAGCTTTGGTAAGAGAGCAGAATAGTTAAACGTAATATATTCACATACATCCACAGTCTACAGGTTGCACCACTAACATTTTCTTCAGATTTAACACGTTTCAGATTTAAGATGTTTTCATTCAAAAGCATTTTAAAAAAAACAACATTTTAACACGCATTCAAATAGAAGTTAATCTATAATAATATTTTTCACAATATTACAATTTTACTGTATTTTGATCAAATAAATGAAGCCTTGGTGAGCAGAAGAGACATTGTAAAACATTTTTAAAACATTTTACAAATCTGACAGAATCCAAACTTTTGAATGGAAGTGTATAGTATATATAAGATATAGTATATATAGTACATTATATTTAGATATAGTATAGTATATGGATGATATTATAGGTGTTATATGCATAGTATATATATAAAAAAATATGTATTTAACGTGTTTCTTTTTTATAAATTAAAAAAAAAAAATAACACCACCTTTTTACATTTTTAAAATGTCAGAAAAGTAATAGTGTTGCAGAGTTATCATAAAAACTACTATCTAGTTTTTGGACCAAGTGTTTGTAATTACTTCTAGGTCATTACTAACAAAAGTATTTTTATTAAAATTAAGTATCTTAGGTAACAGAATTGAATAGCAATGGTCAACCGATATATCCAAGGCCGATTATGAGAATATTTAATTAAATAAATGTAAAATATTAACAACCATCCGCAACATAGCATCATGAAGGCTACTTTTACAGGTTCCACCACCTACATCATATACTTAACAGACATTTTTATACAAAAGCATCTTATATTGCATTAAAGGTAAAGTTAGTTTAGAACTGAACCCATCACCTTGGTGTTGCCATCGTTATGCTCTAAATCCAGCTGATATCTGGCCCGCAGAGGGCCTCTGAGTAAAAGATGGCCACTTTCCTGCTCCATTACTATTAGTCAACTCGACAGCAAAAGAATGTGTACATCTAACGAGTGGAAAAGCAGATTTCTGGGATAAGATCTATGCGAAAAGAACAAACCGTAATAAAAAGTCATCAAATTTGCACTCCGCAGTGCAGTCTATAGCAAACGCCTTACTGATGACACTTGACAAGCATATATGTGACCCTGGACCACAAAACCAGTCTTAAGTCGCTGGGGTATATTTGTAGCAATAGCCAAAAATACATTGTATGGGTCAAAATTATCCATTTTTCTTTTATGCCAAAAATCATTAGGATATTAAGTAAAGATCATGTTCCATGAAGATATTTTGTAAATTTCTTACCATAAATGTATCAAAACTTCATTTTTGATTAGTAATATGCATTACTAAGAACTTCATTTGGACAACTTTAAAGGCGATTTTCTCAATATTTTGATTTTTTTGCACCCTCAGATTCCAGATTTTCAAATAGTTGTATCTCGGCCAAATATTGTCTTATCCTAACAAACCATACATCAATGGAAAGCTTATTTATTCAGCTTTCAAATGATGCATACATCTCAATTTTGAAAAATTGACACTTAAGACTGGTTTTGTGGTCCAGAGTCACATATGTCTTTTTCTAGCAGACTAAAGGATGGAGGAGGTATTATAGGAGCCTTCTCTCTGTCTGGTGGTTTCTGAACCGTCCACGTCCTCATGAATCACAACATCTTGTTTATGAAGCCAAGTATTACTTGCACTTTCCATAAGTGGGGTATAACTTCCTTCAACAACGTGTCAGTGGAAGGTGGTGATTGATTAACTTTCAGAAAAGGCTACTTGTTCTTCTTGGGAAAGACCTACATATTATTGTATAGGAGTCTTTTATTATTTTGGTGTGACTGAATAGACATGGACTATTATACAAAACTTAGGGCTTTTTTTAAGAATTTAGCACTTTTTTCAGAAAAGATTATCAAAAGTAACAGTAAAGACATTTATAGTGTTACAAAAGTTTTCTATTTCAAATAAAAGCTGTTCTTTTGAACTTTTCATCAAAGGATCCTGAAAAATAAAATGTATCAGTTTCCACAAAAATATTGGGCAGCACAACTGTTTTCAACATTGATAATAATCAGCAACGTTTCCTGAGAAGCAAATATGCATATTAGAATGATTTCATGTGATGATCATGTGACACTGAAGACTTTAAAAATAAATTCAATTACTATTTTACATGCATACATAAAACTTTTTTTTAAATTAAATTAAATTAAATTAAATTAAATTAAAATTGTGATTACTGATGAACTTCTAGCTCATTATTAATATAATATTACTATTTGTATGATGTTACATTTGGTAACAGAATTGAATGGTAGTGGGCGACTAATATATCGCCAAGGCTTATGTTTGGCATTTTTACTAATTATCAGGCAATATTTTTTTTTTTTTTCATTTGGCCAATATAGCTCGCATGTAAGCTTTTATTTTGACAGCTTTTATTTTATCACATTGATTTTATCACATTGATTTTTTTTTTGTTGTCATATTTATTCATTTTCAAATTATAAAATTTAGTAAATATGATGTAAAAAATAACTTTAGCAATTGTCATTCACGTGTTTTTACTATATTTAAATTAGAGTGTGTGAAATCATATATATCGGCCTTTGGCTTTCTAAGATATTGGCCATTAAAAAAAATCAATATCAGTCAACTACTATTGAAGAGTTAATGAAATAATTTTAAATATGTATTCAACAGTGAAATGAAAAAAAAGGCTAAGTGATTAAAGGACTGCTTTAAAAAAAGTAACGAGACGCCAATTTGTGCCCTGTTAATGAACAGAGCTGAAGGTTTGTATGACAGCAATTCTTTCTTCGCCTTAACCCTGTCCCTCACACAACAGTATAACCAGAAGAGGAAACAATGAATCAAAATCAAACGCTACTGTGAGGCAGAACTGAGAGGTTGAGAGTAGAGTGAGGTCTTACTCACGTACACAGAAAACTGTACGGATTGGGAAAAAGGAATCCGTCTTTATGACGAATAGTACAGGGATTGTTGGGATTAGAACTCAAATGGTGCGGAGGCCTTGGAAAGGTAGCCAGAGGGATGAGTCCCAGCGCAGCACTGCATTGTGGGATCTGCCGAAGCCTTTGCTATGCTAAACCCCCTCCAGAGTTTCTAAGTTACTCAGTATGTCATCTATTTACATTCCACAGGATAACAGTGGAAAAGGCAAACGCTGTCAAACAAACACGTGAATGGCATCTGTTGATGAGTCACCAGGGTTACTGCAGTCAGAAGTCGGTGGGCGGGGCCACAGTGAGCAGGGGGCGGGGCACAGATAGGCCATGCTGCTGTGAAAGTTATTTGAACAACTTAAATAAGCTCTGGCCATTCCAAATCCATTATTTACATATCTACACTTCCTCTGTTTATGGAGCCCATGCAGGAGAAACAGAGGAAAAGAGAGGGCAAAACACATGGGAAAGAGAGGGGCAGTTCCATCTACTACAGTAACCTTAAATCCCCCCCCCCCCAAAAAATAATTTTATGAACAGATTCTTATTACTGAATTAAAAAAAATACCATATCCGATTTCAGAATTAAAGGAATAGACTGAAAATTTGCTGAAAATGTATTCACCCTCAGGCCATCCGAGATTTAGATGAGTTTTTTCTTCATCACATTTAGAGACATTTAGATCCAAACAGCTGATAAAAACATCACAATAATCCACAAGTAACCCACGTGACTCAAAATATGAGCAAAATAATAAGAGTCCATAATCCATAATAAAGGATTCCTCCAGTAAAAAAGTAATCTGGTCTGAATCAGGTGAGAAATCTGCACAGATCAAGCACCGTTTACAAGCCAAAACAGTTCAAAATAGTTCTCAACAAATCTGTGTGTGGATTTTGATGTGAGAGACAACAGGAGATGGACTTTTTCACTGGAGGAAGCATTATTACTTTGATCAAAAGATAATGATGGATTTGTTTCTAACAAACACGCAGCTTTTGGCTTCACAGCACATTAATTGATAGACTGGAGTGGTGTGGATTACTTGTTAGTTATTGTTGTGGTGTTTTTATCAACTGTTTAGACTCTCACTCTGACGGCACCCATTCACTGCAGAGGATCCACTGGTGAGCAAGTGATGCAATGCTACATTTCTCCAAATCTGATGAAGAAACAAACTCATCTACATCTTGGATGGCCTGAGGGTGAGTTTATTTTCAACAAATTTTCATGTTTGGGTGAACCATTCCTTTACTGACTTTTATATTTTTAGTGAATCATATGTAGTTCAATTAATAGCATATAATGCCGATATGAAAAAGTAGTATTTTATTTAATTTGTTGTAGTGCATTAATGTCATCTCTGTGTTGCATTAAGAAGTCTGCATAAACACACATTTTGCAAGAATGACATAGGGATGGGCGATAATATCGCGCGATATGCATGCGCATCTCGTCAGTAAAGCCGGTTCCTTGATTAGCGCTAAATCTCCATCACCTGTTTTC
>JAFVLL020025633.1:0-25076 GCA_021397915.2 Tor tambroides | reverse complement strand
TGATGAAGGTCGTGTGACCGAAACGTTGGTATTAATAAATATTACTTCCTTGCAAGTTTTGATAGTGTGCGGGAATTGCTTGTCTGTTAAAACAATTTTAAGTCACCTTGAGGCCCCCTTGGAAGTTTGGTGAGGCCCCATAGTGGGCCCCGGCCCCTGGCTGAGAACAAATGATTTATACTGTTATGCCGGGTCAGAAATTATTGAGGGAATTTGTCAAAAATGTCACCAAAATTAATACATACACCCACAAAATTCAAGATATTGTTGCAAAAAAGTGCTTGAGAGTAAGTGCTTGAGTGTATGAGATGTGGATTTTTATATTATAATATGATATAATTAAGCAATATCACAAGAGCAAGAGAACTGTTTTGGAAAAAAAATGATAATGCTTTTATAAAAACATTCAGTAAACAATTTTTAACATGATTCTCAACATTATTTATGCATTTGTAATTGTACCAATTCAGATGCAGCTTCTGTGCCAGCACTGCAGTGCAAAGATGAATTTTGTTGTTAGAGATTCATTTGATTGGTTACAGCTCTGTAAGTGGCTTATTATTGTATTTAATGATTAAAATTAAGGCATTTCTCAGGCAGTAAATGTGGATCCTTTAGATGAATTTGAGCAATGCTGGTCTGGTCTTGGTCTTGGTCTTGGTCTCAGATTAGGTGGTCTTGACTACAACACTAGTCCAGCCCCAAAAAAACAAATTATTGAAACTTTAAATCTTTTCCACTATCGCTAAACCCACGAGGTTTTACTCATTTGTCAGCAAGAAGTAAAATGTAGTGTAATCACATCATTATATATAAGTACACGTCAGAATAAGAATGTTGCTTCATTTTTACATAAATGGTCATGCTGAATGATGATGGAACATTATTTCACCCGTTTTGATGTTTTCTTTTTTTTCACAAAAGTTATTTGAAACATTTGTGCTTGCATTTAATATGCGTTCTATATATATAAAAACATTTCTGTAATTTGATGCACACACCAAAATGGGACGTCTCGTGTTTGACCCACAAAAATATTTTATATTTTAAATCTTGTATAACACACAAGATTGTCCCAAACTGACTTGAAAAGATGCAATATTATGCATTATATTTTAAATCTTGCACAAGTGCCCCAAATCAATTTCAAAGACATTCTGAGTTCGCACTGCGTGTTTTTAGAATTGCATATTTTCATAATTTTAGTCAAATATTTACCAACCTTTTGAGAGAGAAAAAAACACTCACTTTCTGAAAACTGTCCTATTATATTGTATGAAAAATCAATGCATAAAATGAGTAGGATGCCTGAATAGGCCTACTAAGTATTCATGAAACAACAATACTAAGATGAACTCATGCATCTGCTGAAATTCTCAAGTGTGCAACTAGTGGACTCTCTGCTATGCCATTAGGCCAGAAATTATTTGCAACGTTTCTACAGTTGTTAATACATTATAGCTCAAAGAACAAACAGGTCAAAGGTCAATGGTAATAGCAGATGTGTACCCAAGTATGTACTTTAACAATGGCTGAGATGTAAGATGTAGTCATTCAGTACAGGACATATTAGAATTCAGACACAACTATGAGCTCATGATACAATTATTAAACCACATGACCTCATCACATTGCACATTAAATTTAGTTAAGTGGCATCCAGTTATGATCTTGCACATGAATAATGGTTGCATTTTGAACTGTAATTTCTGTACACAGCTGATGTGTTTGGCTGGGTAGAGCTCCAGCTGTGTTTTAGGAGCTTGTTCAGATGGTGCTAGATTGCTTGAGACAAGTGGCAAGTGACAGGAAATAGCTTTGAGCAACCCAGAGGGATGCTGCTGCTCCATATGGGTTACATGGGGCACCTGACACTTTTCAACACGGTGGCCATCATTCTACAGTCACAATGAGTGTGACTGACAACCTGTAACACTGGGATATGGGTGAAGCCTCTGCTGAGCAGAAGGTAAAGGGTCTCGACAAACAAAAAAAGGCTCAGATATTAATAACTTGCCATATTGATTTTTAAACTGTCCTGTGATTGGTGTAAATATGGCTCTCGTATTAGGACACATGCTGTCACACTCACCGTTTGCATAATTTTTTCTGGCTAATTATATATAATAAATTTTATATTATATATAGATATATATGTATATTAATAATGTTAATATTTTTTATTTCTGACTTATTCAAATAAACATTTTGCTGCTAGTTTTTGCATTAAATTTTAGCCAGTTTAAAAGTGATCACTAAAACACTGACATCTAGTGGAAACAAATATATCGCTATTAATACCAAATTTCCATTGAACCCTAGTGCAAAGTGTCAGAATTTGCATGATCTAAATTTACGGGGGACATACAGTATTGAAGGTTATTTCTGTAGACATTTGTCACTTTCAACTTTATTTCTTTTTCAATGCATTATTCCTCAACAGATCCTTTGTTACAAAATGCTCAATTGGAGTAATGCAAAGCTTGAGAGGTTGATGTGGAATGTTAATGCATTTTTTGTACTTATGTTGAAAGTCAGCTGCCCAGAAACAAATCACACTGTTTTCAAAAATAGAGAGCAGCATTTTTCTGTTCCTTTGGCCTTTTAGAATGAGGGAAAGCACGGAGGTCTTATTTGTTAACCTTAGTTAATGCATTGCTAAAATGAACCAACTATGCACAACATAAGTTTATTTGCAAAAACAGATAACTCTGATATTTTCAAAAATCATGTTTTTTTTTTTTTTATGCCATCATGTTTTTGTGTTAGCTAGTATTTTAGTAATTTTGTACCTAGTCAAAATAACCCAACTGCAGTTTGATTGAAATTAATTGGAATGCACAATGAAAAAAAACTTGATTTTTGAAAATTGTTAAAAATGGAGTTAACTGTTTTTGCAAATTAACTCTTCATATGTTTACAGCATTTATTAAACTATTAATAAGTAATTGTTCATTATTTAGGTTAGCTAACTGTGCATTAACTAATGTTAACATAAAACCTTTGATTTTAATATGTATTAGTACATGGTGAAATTAACATTATGATTAAATGCTGTAGAAGTATTGTTCATTGTTAGTTCATGTTAGTTGGTGTAGTTATCTATCCTAAGTGTTACCAAATGTCCTTAAGAAAAAGGAATCTGCTCATACAGAATGAATACTGCTCTGAATCACTACACACCAGAGCATTATTTCAGACTATCACTGATGAGAGAGACGCTGGGGAAAGTTAAAGTGTGACATGCACTTTATTCAGTAATGCTTCAAGAACGAACAACTAAGAGTTACAAAAAAAAAAAAAAAAAAAAACCTTTTGAAGAAAAAAGGTTTTGGAACATTCATAACAGTACTTTTAAGAACAGCAATTAAAAAAACCAAACAAACAAAAAACAAGAACGAAAGAGGGAGATTCGATCCCTCTTGGGTCAGTCTGAGACGCTGAACGGGTCTCGTTTACAGGAAGAACAGTTTCTCTGAGAGCTGGATGGCAGGCTCTGAGTGGAGGTACTGGCCAGACAGGAAGGCCAGTTTGTGGGCGTACTTGCAGGGTGCAGGAACGCGTATCGTTCCGGGCCAGTTCCAGTACAGGTGGCACATCTTGAAGGTCAACCTGTGTTAAAAAAAATATAATGGTAACACTATTTTAGGGTCTCTAAAAGGGGTCCTATTATGCTTTTTCACTTTTTGAATTTTAGTCAGTGTGGAGTGTGTATGTTTGGGCATAAAAAGATCTACAAAGTTACAAATCTCAAAGTCCACTCCAAAGGGAGAGATTTCGTTTTTAAAAAAATCCCAGTAACACTTTAGAATAGTTAATAGTTAAGTGTTACCTATGACTTTTCCCTCAATAAATTCTTAATTTGCTGCTTATTAATAATTAGTGCGGTAGTTGTTAAGTTTAGGTATTGGGTAGGATTAGGGATGTAGAATAAGGCATTAATGTGCTTAATTAGCACTAATACATGGCTAATATTCTAGTAATATGCATGCTAATAAGCAACTAATAGATGTAACCGTAAAATAAAGTGTCACCAAAATCCCTTTTCCAAGAACTACAATGAACGGCTCATTTGGACTACATAGTTGTTTTCCTGTATCTGTGATATCACAAAAATAAATCCTGCCTACGGAAATTTGAATGGTTGTGGGGTGGGGAGAACGCTTGGTTGAGCACTGCACGTTTCAAAATCAAAACCCGGTGCGGGTGTTTATATCACTGTATTTCTGATGGAAACCGACTGTTTTCAGAATATTCTGGATGTCATTTTCATTTCATCTTGCATATGTCTAATAAATCAGCGTTTGTGAGCGGAGCTCTGTTTTGTGTACAGCGTTACCGGGGAAACCTCTATCTCTCCCGCTCCAACAGCGCCTCCCGCTGGCAGAGAATTAATTTGCATATATATGCCGCCACAATTAGTGTAAGTCTGTGGGACTATGGTATAAATAAATTCAATTGTATAACAGTTTCACTGCAATTCATATAATAATGTTAGAATTAAAGAACAACAAAAAAAATACATATTACCGTAGCACTTATCTGTACATAGTTAATGCAGTTATTTTTAAGCTGTTGTTGACATCCTATCTAAACCATGATTCAACCAAAAAAAACAACAATAACGTTACCACTTTAATATGTCTTGCAATATCCGTGCATGCAAAGGTTCTGCGCGATCCTCAATATTCTCGAAGTCTGAATTGATATTGCAATATTGATAAACTTGCTGTTTTGGCAAGGGGCGGGGCAATACTGAAACACCGTCTAAGCTGTTCACCAATCACAATGCACTGGGACAGCTAACCAATCACAACATTTCATTTTTCGGAAGGCGGGCCTTCAAACTCGGCACTAATCGAGCCATTTGTGTCAGGCTGGAGAGAAAAGTATTGTAATGTAAATTATGTGAAAAATAATGCGATTTTTGAACCACCAAGCATGAGAGCATGTTCTAGTACACCCCCAAAACAAAATCAAGTCTTTGTAAAAGAGCATAACAGGACCCCTTTAACTAGTTGCTTATTAGCATGCACATTACTAGAATATTAGCCATTTATTAGTAGTAATTAAGCACATATTTAATGCCTTATTCTACATCCCTAATCCTACCCAACACCTAAACTTCACAACTACCGCACTAACTATTAATAAGCAGCAAATTAGGAATTTATTGAGGGAAAAGTCAGTTAATGCAGTGAATAAGTGTTCCCTATTCCAAAGTGTTACCAAAATAACAAAAATAAAATAAATGCATACATTAACTTTATTTGTAATATATAGGTTATAGGGCAATTTATAAAAAAAAAATTCTGTAATTACTAGTGATTAATTGCACAGAACAATCAAATATTACGTTATACGTAATCAAATATATTTTCATATTGAATCTTCAAATTAAAGTACATATATATTTTACAATTTATTATATTTATTTTTACTGCCTTCTTTTACTAAGTACTCCTGTTAGTTGTTTTTTTTTTTTAACACCATTTTCTGTGGATAAAATGGGTGGATATAGCCTTTCAACATTACAGGAAAATGTGTCATCATTTTTGAACATTTAACTCTTTTCCCGCCAGCGTTTAAAAAAAAAAAAAAAAAAAAAAAAAAGTTGCCAGCCACCGCCCAGCTTTTTTGCTGATTTTCACTAAAACTTCTTAGCCCCCAGAATATTTTGTTGTGGGAATATCTGAATGTGCAATACATCAAAATAAAGAGCGATTCTAAACTCATTCAGGAGATGCGTAATAGCACCTCAGTGTATAAAAGCGAAAATGCAGAAACCCTGAAAATTCTGTGTTTGGCAGGGAAAGAGTTAATATGCCAGTTATTAAAAAATAACTTTTATCCTTGTATAAAACCATGACATTAAAGATCACATTTAGCTGTTTCTTTAAATCAGCAATGTTAAACCAAACCTCTGTAAGTGGTCAGGGGTGAGGTTTGCTGTGTTGTACACTGCTATGTAATGAGTGGGCAGGCCGCAACCCTGTCGAATCGAATGTGCCATTAGGTAGAAGTCCACCCTGAAGAGAAGAGAAACATGTCAATTCATATACCACATTTTAGTTCCTCCCGCTAATGCACTTGACTAGATCTCATTTCTGCAGAGCTTTGCACATCTAGTTGCTAAAGCCGCCTGCAGAATCCTGGGCTGCGCTTCAGCTCTTGTAAACCAACCAGTCTCTGTTCGTGACGGTGTGGTCCAGTACGGTTCCTGGCGAGGGCGTGCCGAAGTGGTCGGATCCGTAGGAGTACAGGGTGGTGCTGATTCTCTTCTGCACCACGATGAAAGCCAGCTTCGGTTCGTAGTTCGGGATGGTCTCGAAGCATTTCAGAACCTGAGGGATCTCGTAAAGCTCCACGGTTTTGAGCTGTCCGTCAGACACGCCGTCGCGATAGATGACGATCTTATCAGGGAAGGTGTGGTTCACCTGTTTGTAAAACATGGGTAAAATGGGTAAAACACACCCCTCTACAACATTCAGGAGACGTATTGGAACCTGTAGCATTTACGAAATCATTTGACAAGTTCACGTAAATGCCTCATTACCTCGTAGTATTTCTGCAGGGCAGCCAGCAGACAGACCCTGAAGCCGTTGATTATCTCCTCATGAGGCATCTGGAAGGTAACCCTAGAGTACCATTTGGTCAGCATGCTACACCAGGACAAGAAACAAAGGGTTAGGCCTGATTCACAGAACTCAAATCTGATGCATACAAGCAGAACATGTTCATTTCTGCGCTCATATAAACAGCTCACAGTTTTCACACTGTTGGGGAAGCTTGTTTAAATTATGAGTGGCTTGGCAAACCACAGTTTTAGTTGGTAGACATCAGTTACTACTTTTAGGCCCGGTTTCACAGACGGGACTTAGAGTAAGCCAAGATTAGATCATAGTTCAATTAGGACATTTAAGCAAATATTTATGAACGTGCTTAGAAAAAAAAAAAAAAAACATTACTGGTGTGCATCTTGAGACAAAACAAAGGCACGGATATATTTTAAGATCAGTCGGTGCAAGTTTCTTTCAGTTGAAACAGCTCAGACTTACATTTTAGCCTAGGACTAGGCTTAAGCCTTGTCTGTGAAATCGGGGGTTAATCTGTTATTAGAGCAATATCTAAAGTTGGCATGAAATTAAATTTACCATATCTACTTTCTAAATGCATGTCATAAAAGCTTTGGTGAATAGCTCATCCAATGCATGTGGTAAATTTTTAAAATGCATTTATTTTCTGGCCTAACAACATTTAATCAAAATGCCACTGGATTTTCCAGACTTCTCATGACACAGTATGCAGGACTTCTCCGATCTTACGTTCATCTGCCTCCACTTTTGAGTGCAATGCCCACTTCTCATAATCCAATCACACACCTTATGTATCCACCTTGTTTTTCCCGTAAGAGCGGGTACAGCCATTTGTGAATTTAATTTGTCTGGCTTCCGGTCTCATCCGTGTCCAGCTATTTTTAGCTGTGCAAAACAGCTTGTTTTGCTGCCTGATATTGCAAACTGGTGTGTCTTACCATATTATTTTAATGTATTACCTTAATTATGAACAATGTAGTGTAATGTAGTGCAAACAGTTTCACCGTTTACTGCACTTCGTTATTCTTCTCGTTATTTCCCTACGGCGGCTTATGAACCGGAAGTCAAACACATTTCCAGAAAACAGCTTACTTCAGCATTGAAAAATAAGGTGGATAGAACCCGTCATAGAGGTTTTCTTTCTTGATAAATTGTTACACTCAGATGCATGTCATAATACAGAAGAAATAATCATAATTCCATTTCATTGCAACTTTCAATACATAACCAGTTGATATTTAATCGGAGCAGTTTCTTCCAACCCAAACACAAAGATCTCAATTAGAAGGAACGCATTCAATTTGACTTGATCAATGGACATAGCGATAATAATAAAACTAGGAAATGCTATTTTTTCCCTGTAGTAAATAGTTTTATATTATTAAGTATAGACGAAATGTTGCACAGGGGCTACTGAACAGATACTCAAATGAATCAGTAAATCTTTTGACCTTGTTCATTTAAATGACGTCAGAATAAACAGATTCTGCCGATTCTAAACCGAAAATGAATTAGTCCCTGTGTTGAATCTCAGTGCACTTGCCTTGATGTTTGCAAATGTTAATAATACTATCATTAAAATGTTTGGGATCAGTAAGGTTTCCTTTTTTTTTTTTTTTTTTTTTTAATTAAAAACAACCTTAATTTAGCAAGGACACATCGATCAGTGTGATTTTGTATGTTTATAATAATACAAAAAATGCTGTTTTTTTTAACTTTATACTCAAAGAATCCTGAAAAAAGTAAAATATTTTGAAGGATCATGCAAAAGATATTTTAAATTGTAATATTTCACATTTATTATTTTTTTCTGTATTTTTGATCAATTAAATGCAGCCTTGGTGAGCACTTTTGAACTTATTTTGTGTGGTTTTACTTTACCTGTTGAGACTTGCCACAAAACCCATGACAGATCTGCTCTTCTTGCTTACATCATGGTGAACATCCACCCCAATCACCATCAGGGATTTCTGTTCAAATCAAAACTACAGGGGTTAGAAGTTATCCTTTTATTTAATACCATTTGCTGATATTTACTTGCTGCAACAATCCAAAATCAATACTATTCAGAAGGAACAATGCATTAAGTTCACTTTTGGATGCCTTTTCTCTTTTTCATGCATTACATCATATTCAATCTCTTACAGGTTATTTAAAACTTGTGAAGAAATATAATTAAAGTTTAAAAATCAAGTTGTTTACAAAGAAAAGATTTAATGATATTTTAATGTTCTCCCACCAGCTCAAGACTATTAATGAGTTTGTTGCGGCTGATGTCAAGGTAATAAAGTCAAGATGTGTACCTAGGAATAAATATTGAAACTTAACCGTCAATGCATTAAAAAAATAAACACTGCAATTTAACAGAAAATGGATCACGCCTTGCTATCGTTTATCAGTTCTCACTGTGCAGTGACCATTTTTAGGTTCATTCCTGATACTTCATATTTACTTAAGCATTTTTTAATCAAAAGCGAGATACAGTAGGATAACTCCAGGGCCACCCGTGGGGAAAAAGGTCTGATTAACACACACTCACCAGAGGAACATTTACCGTCCACAGCTCTCCTCCTAGTTTGCAGTTAATCTGCAGAAGGATCTTTTGAGCGATGCTGCGGAGCTTCTGTGGCTGGGAGATGGTCCGCACGTTGATGGCCTGGGAATACGAGTCACAGATATGAAATGTCTAATGTGAATACATGCTGTTTGCCACAAATACGCAAGGCAAAAAAAGCCCAGCTAATAGTCCCCCAGGAATAGCCCACACAAAAATGAAAATTCTGTCATTAATTACTCCGTGACTATTTTAACAATGTCCTTACTACCTTGAACTTGGTAGTTCCACTGCTGTCTATCCAGGGTAAAAGAGCTCTCCGATTTCATCAAAAATCTCTTATGGTCTTATGGGTTTAGAATGACATGAGGGTGAGTAATTAAAGACAATTTTCATTTTTGGTTGAACTAACCCTTTAACAGCTAAATAATTCCACTGACATGGGATTTAAAAAAAAAAAAAAAAAAAGTATTAAAAACGCAAAAGTGAATTTCAGTTCAAATGAAGTGGTCAGAGGTGTTATCTTTCAGGCAAAACATTTAAATAACTTCTACAACATCGTTTTAAAGGCTGAGGAAATGTATTTTTGTGCAGCAAGGATGCATTTAACAACAAAAGTGAGAGAAAATACATAATGTTAAAAAAAAAAAATCTATTTCAAATAAATGCTGTTCTTTTGATCTCTCCATTCATCCGCAAAAGTATTAAGCAGCACAACTGTTCGCAACATCGATAATGAGAAATGTTTCTTGAGCAGCAAAACAGCATAGTATGATTTCTGAAGGATCATGTGACACTGAAGACTGGAGTAATGATGCTGAAAATTCAGCTTTGCCATCACAGGAATAAAATACATTTTAATATATTAAAATATACAACAGTATCACAAGATTACAAAATATTACTACTTATTTCTTGAAGTATATTATGCCCAGCAGGGAAACATTTATTTTTTCAAAATCATTTAAAAAAAAAAAATCTTTGAACAGTAGTGTGTGTGTGTGTGTGTGTGTTACATAAACAGCAACTGAACAATGAAATGCAAAGGAATTGTGTTTCGATGAAACCTGTGATGGTACAGGACTCTGGATGCAGCAGAGCTTTTTGATGGCGCTGTACAGGTCGTCTCTGTTTCCAGTCATAATGCACACGACCAGCTGCACACGGGGCTGAAAACCAAGAGAGACAATATACTATGTAGTGCATTGGGGTATTATCTAAATACCAAAGCCAAAAGAACCATGGCCCACAGAGAGTAACATGCTCTTTGAGAGAACAGTAAACAACTTTCACTTGCCCACCTCACTGGTGAGTTGAGAGTGAATGCTCTTGACGAAGGTCTCGGTTCGATCATCCCGTAGCTCTACACGGATGGGCCGCTCGATTCTGATGCCCATTGGTCCGGCTACCCTCGTAAAAGTAGTCACCAGCTCCTCGGCCTGATCGGTTGCCCGCCGGGGATAGAAAACAGCCCAGCAGTTCAGAGGAACCTGACAGAGAGCAATCAGGAGACAGGAAGAACTACATAAGAGCAATGTGAGAAAATGAGATCAGGGGCTTTCAATTCTGTCAAGTTCAAAACATCCAAAGATAATTTTTACATTATAAATGATCATCTTTTCCAAAAGTTTATAAGTTCATAAGAGTCATTTTGCTCAGGAATCAGAAGACACTGGTTCAGCTGTATGTTTTGATTCACTAAAATGAACCTAAGAGTCATCTTATTCAAAAATCAGACTTGCTTGGTCCAGCTATGTGTTTCTAATTCCTTAAAATGAACCGTCCCTACTGTAAAAGTCATTTTGTTCAGTAATTAGACTATACTAATCCAGCTGTATGTTTTTAAAGTCACTAAAATAAACCAGATCATAAGAGTCATTTAGTTCAGAAATTCTATTCAGTGTTTTTTCAAAGCCTCATACATTAATGGGGTCATGAAATTGAGAATCATATTTTAACTTTTTATTAGAGTAAAATCTTAAAAGCACACTGCATTTCAAAACTCAAAACCATTTCCCCAGTTTAAAAACGCAAATTATTCTTTTCTGCTCTTCTGAAATGCCTGGATTTGGAATCGTGTGAAGTCTAAATATGCTAACTGTTCATTACGACTTCAAAATAAAAGTCTAAACCCCTCGCTCTGAGTTTACACGTTTTGATGTCCACATATTGAAGAAATTACAGTGGTTGTAGCATTTCTGACTTAGTGTCCAAATATTAAAAATTAAGCAGACATTTGAATTAAATGTTGTTTAGTCAATATTAAAGGCAGGGTATGCAATTTTTCAAAAATGTTTTAGAAAACTCAGTCAAGGCCGAGTCCCATAACAAACATGTAGCCAATCAGCAGTAAGGGGTGTGTCTACTCGTGATGTGGAGGAGAGAGCGTTCAGTGAACAGCCGAGCCGAGCGACAGAAAGAGAGATGACGGATGAAAAACAAAAAGAGGAAAACGACTGCAGAAAGATAAGACAAGTAGGACCCGTGTAAATATCGGAGCAGCTTTCCAGCGCTGGAGAGAACTCAAGGAGCGGAAGGCCTGCGATCAGACGCCGAGGTTGCTTTGTTTCTTCTCCATAGGTGAGTAACACTGTGTCTACACCGGACGCGGCGTGCCGCAACAGCTAAAGCCTGCCTACACTGGATGCGTGTATTTCAGCCGAGAATGTAGTTGTTTAAAACTCAAATCTGCGGTTTATTTATAAAAACAGCGCCTATTTGAAAATGTGCTTCGCCGACTTCGGAGACGTGAGCTCCACGCGATCACCGGGTGCTCAGTGCTCATGTATCCCGAAGAGAAGAGCATAACCTCGGCTAGTCTTTCTGACACTTGCCGCTGGCTCTGATGTCTCTGTAGTGGTTAAACATAAGATATAATTCGTTTTGGGTAAATCTAACAGGTAATCTTTGGTCTTTATTCTATTGTTCTATTAATACGTTTAAATGAAAATGAATAGAGGCAGTCCATGGTGTTTGATATATTTCATCTGTAAATACATTGAGGAAGATTGCAGCAGCCACGGCGAGCTGACTGACGTTATCAAGTACGCTGCTCATTGCAGAATTACCGGACTTGCGTCGTTCCTCCGCAGGATTCACACTCCCGAGTCTAACTCGTGAAGACAGAACTACCGAGGATGCAAGTCCGAAATTTGCGTACTTGGCATTAAGAAATGCGCGCAGACCTAACGTTACGTCACCAGACTATTTGCCTAATCTTCTCGGTAGTTTAGACCACGATGGAAACGCAGACAGCAACAGGTCTGGAGGAAAAAAGTTCCTGGGACATATTGTTCCAGGTAATTTCGGTGGAAAAGCGGCTTATGTTTCACAGAACTAATCATTGCCTGGGTTGCGTAGGCTACGTATATGTGGGGGGGATCTATCAAAATAGGGGCGAGACCCTTTTGGGATAGGGGCGTGTTTGTTTTTGGTGATTTCAAATATCAACATTGGCTTCAAGAAATTGCTTACCCTGCCTTTAAACAAGGATTAGATCACGGGAAAGTGTAAAAACAATCATCAGTCCTTTGGTGCCTTCTGCAGACATCTGATATAATACATAATGTAGATAAGCTATGATTATATTGCTTGATTACATTTACGTATTAACTGTTTCGTTCAATAAAACCATGATTACTTGTTTTGATATTTTATTTGATCCAGTTATCATTGCTTCATTGCCATTATATGTATTTTAAGTCTTTAAAGCCTATTGTTTGCTTGGGTCTATTTTTATTACCTCAAAAAAAAAAAAAAAAAAAAAAAAAAAGCGCTGCATGATTACTTGTCAGAATAATCTACTGATTTCTTGATTTCCAAAACAATTGTTAGTGACAGTCCTACTTTTCATATGCAAAGATGTTAGCCAATCATACCAGCGGGCATTTACATTGAAGTCTCACAGCAGACATGCCCTTTCCTTTCCATTTATATTTAAAATTACCGTTTCTGATGAACCATATTAAGATAAGTGCACCTCAGGAAACAAAATCATTTTTTAAATGCATTTCAATGACCCCTTTAACACCTACATGTGATGTGCCTCTATTCAATCCACACATTTCTTTCACTCAAGCCAAACAAGGCTGTTCTCTTTCTGTGGTGTGAGACCTCCTGCCTTTGAAAACATGCAGGTTCTGCAGTCCACCTCCTCTGATCAATCTGACATGTGCCCGCTGCACGTGTGCACTCCCCCACAAACCAATGACTCAGTGATTTCGTTCAAGCACTCAACACTGATTGTGCTGACTCACGGTGCTGATGGAGGGGTCTCGAACCACTTCTCTGGACCAGTCTACTGCCGGAGACGTGACAAAAGAAGCTGAATGCAAGCAGATGGTCTCGCTGGGCAGAGTTCTTCCTTGAGTCTATGGAGAAACAAAATGTTTAAGTTATTCATGTTGGCTACAAACACACCAATGTATCATGAACAAAAGAGACAGTATGCAAATCAATACAGTTAAAACAATTAATTAAAAGTGTGAACGCATCCAGTGATAAATGTGCCAACATTAGTGATTCTTAAAAACATCTTGCATTTGCTAACATGAAAGGTATTTTTCTTTCAAACATGTTGAGTTTTAAAAATACAAACTTATCTGCACATAACAATAATGCTTGAATTAACTAGTTTTCATTTCCCCCCTGCTTTATATTTAGATTCTAACAGATCCATAAATCAACAGATCCATATGTTGTTAAAACAAGCACAAAACTGTATATGGATATTTGTCAGGTACTGATGGGTTTCACTCAGGTAAATACAATATTTAGGGCTGTGACTAACAATTATTTCGGTAATCGGTCAATTATTCTGAAGATTTGAGGTAATAACAGACCTAAGCAAATAATAGACTTCAGAATGACTTAAAATACATACATAATAGCAATGAGGCAATAAAAATAGATTCAAATAAAATATAAAAAGCAAGCAATCATATGGTTTTATTGAACAAACTGTTGAAATATATAATAGTAATAAAATATAATCATAACTTATGAACATTATGCATTATATCAAATGCCTGCTGAGGACAGCAACAGCCTGATGATTGTTTTACATGTTACTGCACGATCTAATATCGCTTTAATAACAACTAAACATTTAAATCAAATGTCCACTTAATCTTTATTTGGCCACTTCATGATATAAATGCTACAGCATTTCTTGAATAAGAACATGTGGACATCAAAACATGCAAACTCAGAGGTTTTACTTAGAAGTCACAAACAGTTAGTACATTTAGAAAGATAATGATGTATTCTGCTGTGTTGGTGTAGGTTTATAAAATGGTGCACATTGTTCCCAGATGAACATTATAAGCAAATCAGACTCAGAGCACATGCAGAGAAGGAGTTTGCATGTGAATGATAGCTGTTTGTGTGGAGCAGCATTTACTGTGAACGGAGTCGCTCCGAGATGCACATAACCTACACGCACATAAATAAAGTGCATATTAAACCTGCAATGCATATTTTTGTTTAACTGAATCGCAGCCTTTGTGAATTCATAATACCACTATCTTCCATTATGATTTTTAAATGGCTTTAATATTTCGTGCAACACGTCAGATATTTTGCCTGTTAATCGACCGGGATTTTATTTTAATTTTTTTTAAAATATAGTACCTGAATTTAATCGAGGAATTGTGACAGCCCACGCAGTAATTCGAGAAAACTCCACTAAATCCTCATATTTAAAATCCTCATATTTTATTTATTTATATATATATATATATATATATATATATGCTTATAATATGTGATTATATTTGGACTACTGTAGCCTGTTCGGGTCGTCACCGCTGCGGAGTAACACATACCTGCGTGAATCGCAGCTCCAGTTAGAATGTTCTTCCGCGGGATGCGTGCAGTCCTGTTTATTAACCGCTAGAGCGCCAAAAGTTACACAGTGCTGCTTTAAAACCGATATCATGTTGCTTCTCTAATTTTACATGCAAGTATAGCCGCAATCACAGAACAGCTATTGTCTCTTATGTTTAGGCTATTTTATTTTATTGAGAATTTAGTTGCATGAAAATACAGTATGTGGGCACAAAGAGGCAAACAAATGTAATAATAAATAACAACATTTTGCATGTTCAGAAGAAGTGAGCTGCCCTGTAGTGTGAAAATGTAAACAGGCTTGTCTAAGTCAATTGCTCAGTGGAAATAAAGAGAAGTAATGGGAACCTGGTATTTCTATGTTCCTTTTTCATGCGTGTAATAGACATGAACAAGTTCTTTGAAAAACATCTATGACCTTGGAAACATGTCTAGTCTTCATGCTCTATTTTAACTATGGTTTCACTAATAATAAACACATTGCATAAAGCATCCATATTTGTCCATGCCAATGTCAATTAGAGTATTAATAGGTACATTTAGAACAGAAAAATGTGCGATTAAATATTTTAATCAACTGACAGCCCTAATTATATATATATATATATATATATATATATATATATTTTTTTTTTTTTTAAGTGACTTTAATAATAATAATTAATAAACTGATATGCAGTGCAGTAAAAGAAAATATAATATATTGCATCATTCTATATAGTTTATTATATCTAGGTGCAGTATAATAGGAGTTTAAATGAACATTTCTAATTTTGATAATGACTTCATGTATCTGTGGATGTATTGTAATTTAATGCAAAAGATTAGTGTCAGTAATTTTTTTTTCTTTTGAAAGAAATTAATACTTGTCAAAAGTGACAGTAAAATTTATTATTTTGAAACAGAAAACAGTTATTTGAAATTGTAAGGATAATTGATATTGGAGGACCTGATGGAGCAGTGAATGCACCAAAGAAACATGTTTCCTGAACTACACTGTCAGGTACAGCATCGAGGTGCGTGTTTCCATTCTCACCACTAGAATCTCTTGGCTGATGCTGAGGCCCCAGCGGGCCAGCTCTGAGACCGCTTCGTTATTGCTGTTGATGTTGTGCAGCAGTTGTTTGAGACTCTGGGTGTGCTGCTCGGCTCCCACATTGATGTGCATGGTCAGATCCTGAAACACAAGACGAATAACCATGTGACCCTGGAGCACAAAAGCAGTCATAAATAGCACGGCTATATTTGTAGCAATAGCCAACAATACATTGCATGGGTCAAAATTATAGATTTTTCTTTTATCCCAAAAATCATTAGGATATTAAGCAAAGATCATGTTCCAAACTTCCTACCGTAAATATATCAACTTAATTTTTTATTAGAAATATACATTGCTAAGAACATCTGGACAGCTTTAAAGGGGATTTTCTAAATATTTAGGATTTTTTGCACCCTCAGATTCCAGATTTTCAAATAGTTGTATCTCAGCCAAATATTGTCCCATCCTAACAAATGACAGGTTTTGTCATCCAGGGTCACATATCTGAACAGTTCGCAAAATAAGAGTTTACCAACATGACTGTGTTTGAGACTCGTTACAGATTCGTACCTTCATGGCTCTGAAGTCTTTCCTCATTTTTTCAGGGATGCCAGTCATGAAGGAGAGTTCCGGCAGCAGCAGGATTTCACCCGTTATAACCTGTTATGAAACGATCAAATTCACATCTTAGTATTATACATAAATTCACATCCTAGTACTTTGGAAAAAGACTCTCAGCCACTCAGATAGGTATGTTCAATACAGCTGTTTTGATGAAAGGAAATGATACATTTCTAGTTTCAACATTTGTTATTTAGATATTCTTCTTCAAATGAAAAGTAGTATCATCTGTATGTAAAGTGACCCACATTTGGTTTTTGACCACTGAAAGTGTACAATTTTACTTCTGACGCCATATTGAAATTCTAATATATCTGGAACTGAACCTAACCCTAAAAGGGATTTAATATATCTTTAATACTTCTTGAGTTACAGCATGAAGGCTTTGGAGAAAAAGCTTGAAAAATACTTTCTCTCCCATTTTTGAATGGTCACCACTGGCACAAACTATAATGCAACAAAGACTGCTCAAGTCGACAGATTTTACTAACAGACCAACCAATCTCTGTGTAAAGATAACAATGATGCTGCCATCTTTCTAAAGTATTTTTGACCACCCTCTGAATCTCAGGTGAAAACTGTCATTTTGACCGCCCTCTACAAAATAGTGGATTACTCCGTAAATATACATCTGTGCCATTTAATACTTTGGCTTTAATTACCATACATGTTTACCTTTCTTCAGAAAAAATCTTTGCAAAATCAAAAATTTGAGCTGGGGAAGTTTCTGAAATTTGGTTGATTTGACACCAAATGACTGAAGACAATATAGTATACAATAGTTTTCAAAAGTTTTGAATCAATATGATTTTAATGCTTTGAAAGAAGGCGACTTCTGCTCACCAAGGCTGCATTTATTTAAATCAAAAATACAATAAAAACAGACATTTGGTGAAATATCGAAAATTATTTTAATTCAAAAATGTAATTTATTCCTGCGTTTCCAAGCTGAATTTTCAGCATTGTTACCCCAGTCTTCAGTGTCACGTGATCCTTCAGAAATCATTCTAATATGCTGATTTGGTTTTTAAGGAACAAATTTCATTATTATCAATGTTACAAGCAGTTGTGCTGCTTAATATTTTTGTGATTTTTTTTTTTTTCCTCAGGATACTGATGAATTGAAACTTCAAAAGAACATCTCAAAGTGTATATGACTGGTTCATTTCCTTAATTCACCTGTGTCACCCAGATGTGTGATGTAGTTCACTTTATCTACCATTAATCAGGCCAAATGAACCACTGTTAAAGCACGGTACCCAAAGATATCACTAGATGGCAGCACGGAGTATGAATTGGGTTTATTCAATACACCACTGACCAACATGCAGCCGTCACTGTCATTCTAAAGCTTTCTAATAACCCAAAACATAAGCAAACAAAACAGCACCACATTCCATTCCAGAAATCCTGATAAGCATTTTAATCACCTTTCCTCCAGGTTTGGACCTCTCTTTCGGACGGTGGATGAGCAGTGGTTGGTCCAGTTCCTTTATGGTGATGCCATAGTTCTTTCTGTGCATATAAAATGCTAATTAGAAAAACTGACAAAACAATAAGAGAGATATATGCTAGTTTAAAGTGACAAATGACTGTCTCTGCCATTATAATGAGCAATTATTTATGAATGTATGAGATTTGGCAATATCATGTGCATCGTATGTGTGACCCTGGACCACAAAACCAGTCATAAGTGTCAATTTTTCAAAATTGAGATTTATACATCACATGAAAGCTGAATATATAAGCTTTCCATTGATGTATGGTTTGTTATGATAGGACAATATTTGCCCGAGATACAACTATTTGAAAATCTGGAATCTGAGGGTCCAAAAAAATCAAAATATTGAGAAAATCGCCTTTAAAGTTGTCCAAATGAAGTTCTTAGCTATGCATATTACTAATCAAAAATTAGGTTTTGTTATATTTACAGTAGGAAATTTATAAAATATCTTCATGGAACATGATCTTTACTTAATATCCGAATGATTTTTGGCATAAAAGAAAAATGGATAATTTTGACCCAAACAATGTGTTTTTGGCTATTGCTACAAATATACCCCAGCGACTTATGACTGCTTTTGTGTCCAGGGTCACATATATCCAGTTATACAAGTTACAGTCCAGCTGTTATGCCTTTTACATGCATTTGGGTCTTAAATCAGAGAAGTGTGTTCTCCACATAGCAGATGAACCTGTAGTAATCGACAAACGTGGTCACGGTTCCATCAGCCAAGGTGAAAGTGTCTTTGGGAGACTTGGACCACTCAATGTCATCGATTCGGTAAGTGCGGTTATTATAGCGCGTGATGACGATTGAGCCGACAAACTCCTTTGTGCATTCGTCCTGAAAGCTCTCACGACTTCCCTGGTAAATCAGGTTCCTACAGCAGACAAACGGTTATTCAGACAGCAAGGTTAAGTAAATTACATCACTGCACTGATTTTAGCCTAAAATTTTGCATGCATATCATTTTATACAGATGAGCTCTGATCCAAAACCTATAAGCTGCATTGCTGTCTAACACTCGCTGGAGATCAGACACGGTCTCTGAGCTCCTGGCTGCTATTCTATCACATGATGTTACTTCCATTCCCAGTCACTGCAATGTGATGCTGCTTATTTTCATAAAGTTGAGCTCTGCTTAATTGTCACAACACCGATGGTCTCTAACACTTCTGTCGACATAAATGGCCAGCTCTCAATAAAGTGAAAATGAAGGTTACAGCAGCATCTTAACTGAAATGCAACTAAATATGCAGATCAACTTATTTTATTTAAATTAAATTATTTTTGTATGCCACATCAGCACCAAATGCTACCTGAGCAATGACACAAACTAATTCTGAAAGAATTGATAAACCATATAAGATCTTTCAATCTGATATTTCAACCCAGTTTATGAAGTAAAGATGCATTACTTCAAGAAGTGCACAGTATACATAATGTCTGGGTAAAATAGTCAACCCTTAATTAAATTAAAAAAAAAAAAAAAAACCTGCTTTACATTGATACACTTACAATGCAAGTGAAACAAGAAATGCTTAAAGCTGCACTAAAATATTTTGGTAACACTTTACAACAGTAAACGAACTAAGAATGAACAATACTTCTACAGCATTTATTAATCTTAGTTCATGTTACTTTCAGCATTTACTAATGCATTATTAAAATCACAAGTTGTGTTTGTTAACATTAGTTAATGCACTGAACTAACATGAATAACTATTCATTAACTAACATTAATAATAGTGTAATAAATGCATTGTTCATTGTTTGTTCGTGTTAGTTAATACATTAATGTTAATAAATGACACATTGTAAAGTGTTACCAATATTTTTTTATGTTAATAATCTAAAAATAAACCTATTTATTTAAAAATACATACTTTTCCTTTTTTCTAGATTGGCAACTCACTAGATTGTTACAGCTTTGGAGTGGAACGAAGCATGCAGCTGACAAAATGGCACTGACTTCATACATGTGGGCTTGTCAGAATGATTGATTATGACTGAAACTCACATGACATCCAGCACAGAGTCATTTCGCAGCACCTTATGTGAGACGTCCACAATGAGGTAGAGGCCGCCGTCAGTGTGCTTGATACTGGTGGAGTATCCAGGCCACACCTGAAGCCTGACGGACACGCATTTACAAACATGGTTAGGTACAAACTACAACAAGGATCCTGAACAGACAATCACTATGCAAAGCATCATTGCAAGTGGTGCTAAGACGGTTCAAACGTGTCCGGTAATCATAGGTCAGGTGGAAAAATACCGAATCTTGAGTCTGGATTTATTCGGTGTGAAACCAAACAAAGTGGAGCATGGCAATTTTGGTTGGATTGCAATCACAGACAATCAGGTCAGTGCAAAATACCTGTGTTTGCCGAGAATCACAACGGCGTTGGGGTCGTAATGGTTTCTGCCCACCAGCTTCAGCCCCAGTAATTTCATCACTCTAGAGCGGAGAGAAAGAATGAGAGGAAAGCAGCAGGAAAAGTCAGAGATGTCAGAGCTGACTGTCAACAAGCCATTATAGCTCAGACTTCTCTTATATGCACAGAAAAATTGGAGCAATACTCCACAGGGCTCAAAAATATGGCCGGTTTTGCACCGCAAAGCTCATGTGGTGCACAAGCGAACAGCTTAACTACAGCAGCAGGCTCACGTTGTGTTTTCACACTGGCAGCGTTTCCCAATACCTTACAGAATGTTTGCTTTAATAATGGCCATAAATTATCCAGTGGTTCTTGATAGTCTTAGAGAATTATTACAAGCTTAACTGCGATTAAATCTTATTTACATGAAGGGGGGGAGGGGGTCACATTTACATTGAAATGCTCATTTGTGACCCTGGAGCACAAAACCAGTCTTAAGTCGCTGGGGTATATTTGTAGCAATAGCCAACAATACATTGTATGGGTCAAAATTATCAATTTTTCTTTTATGCCAAAAATCATTAGGACATTAAGTAAAGATTATATTTTGTAAATTTCTTACTGTAAATATATCAAAACTTCATTTTTGATTAGTAATATGCATTGCTAAGAACTTCATTTGGACAACTTTAAAGGTGATTTTCTCAATATTTAGATTTTTTTTGCACCCTCAGATTCCAGATATTTAAATAGTTGTATCTCAGCCAAATATTGTCCGATCCTAACAAACCATACATCCATGAAAAGCTTATTTATTCAGCTTTCAGATGATGTATAAATCTCAGTTTTGAAAAACTGACACTTAAGACTGGTTTTGTGGTCCAAGGTCAAATTTAAGTTATATTTTGGTTTCAAAAAACGTATTCAGTTCAAAATATTAAGTTTATTCAAAGCATGTGTAAACCGTTTTGTTACCGCTAACTAAAACCATTAAAATTTTTGTTAATTGAAAGAGCTAAAGTAAAATCCTAAAATGAAAAATGTGAAAAATTTGAGAAATATTGCCTTGCCAATGAACTGAAATAAATTAAGTTTAAGTGCAAGCAGAAATATTACTAAAACTTAAATTTAAACATACGCAAAAAAAAAAGAAAATGTTTAAAGCATAAAATTAATAAAAAGTTTAAATGAACTGAAAATATAAAAATTAAAAAAGGGAAAAAAAGATAAAAAAAAATTTCTATAATTAGTATAAATACTAAAATAACACCCTTTTGATTACCACAAAATATTAATTCTAACTTAACGGCAGAATTAATGTATTGCAAATGGGGCTAGTCTGTGAACATTAAAATACTTGTTCAAACAGTACAGCCACAATATATAACCTTTTCTGTTTAGCCACACAAATTGTACAACTTTGCCATGACAACTTAATGTGTGAACCTTGTACTGCTGCAAAAACAATTTAATCTAGTATAAGAGCTTTTGTAAAATCAAAAGCATCACACTCCTGCCTTTAAACTCTCCAAAAAAAAAACAAACGGTCCCATTAATTTTCTATTGTAAATAACCTAGTTTTTTGCCTTTTCAAGTCGAAATGAATTTGTGCTTATCAACATACTGCCACATCTGCTGTCGAATGAGTTTAACTTGTACTGAACCCATAATATTGCTTTCACACTGAATGGAAGCCACAGTCATCTTTCCTCTTCGTGATGTTACGTCACACAGCCCTGTAATGCGATTATACTTATTTAATTTCCCAAAATTGCTTGATGACCCCATCTCCGATCTTTAACGGACGTTGTGGAGGGAAATGGAGTGAGGCAGGCGCAGCTGAGCGGTCTCTCAGGAGCATGTTTTCACTCCTGGCTATCAAGAGCAAACAGGGTGTTCAGTCCCCACCGAGACCGCAGCTAATTGTAGATTTCAAACACGGTTGACTTCAGACAGACTCAGTGCTGAGACTCCAGGACATCACACGAGGGAATCCGCTGAGCGATACGACTGCTAAGGGTTTTGTTTTACAAGAGACTTGACTTTGTTTGCCATGAAATAGCCTGTGAAGCTGATGTGGCAATAAACCAAAGATTATACATTAGAAAAACAATACAGTAGTACACAATACAAAACAAATTAAAGCAATTATAAAACAAACTTTTGTACATACAATTTCTTTCAAAAGTAAATTTAAAGAATCTTTTAGAATTGTAAGTTTTTCTGGGTCCATCTTATAAAACAAGTCCTTAAGAGTTTGTCCTGATAATAACCTTTGTCTCATGACATTAAATATTGGGCAGACCAAAAGCACATGTTTCACCGTCAAGTGAGTCCCACAATATTGACATTTTGGTGCTTCACCCATCAATAAATGTCCATGAGTTAATCTAGTACGTTCAGTATGAGACCTTGTATACACAACTTGGTCATGCCTAGATTTAAAAGAATAAATATATCTTGTTCCTACAACAGAATTTCAAAAGGTTTATTTTGACATTCTTCCAATTCAGCTTGCCATTTCTCCAATATGTTTGTCTAACAAGAGAGGGAAGAATTATTGGTCTGTCTGTAACAGAATTATGCCAACTGAAAACACTGGGAGAGATCTGACATTCTCTCTGAGGCCGGGGCAGTCGTTTTTTAAATATTATTTCGATATTCAATTTTAGTTTAGACAATGGTGCATAGTTCAAAATTCCCTTTTTTTAATTTAGTATCATCATTTTAGCATAGTTTTCACCTCTTATAACAGCACTACAAATTGCTGTCTGTTTGTCTGACACTACACTTTATCAGAAACGTTTCACAACACAACGCAGTGCTTTTTGGATCTACAGTATATGGATTTGCCAATGTATGTTGCCTTTGAAATGTTTCACAGGGACCCCTAATATATTTGAGTATACTGCAAGTATACTGCAACATGTATGTACTTAATAAAAATACCCTGCAATTGCACTTTTGGTACATTAAACTAATATACTTAAAGTCTGCTAAATTGGAACAGTTAATTTTGTACTTAATGCAATTTAATTGTTTGGAAGTAGTGCTGAAGTCCAACTAAAGACATACTGAAGTATATTTGATTGTGCTAAACTGGAACTATTGCAAGTATACTTCAGGTACACTTTAAATATCTTGCATTTAAAGACTTGATATTATTCAATGATCATACAATCCTCATCAACAGTGACATTAAAACACATTTTAGGCTTACTATTAAGAAATGTGCATTGTGCACAAGTAATACTCCAAATAAAGTTTAATTATTTTTATATGTCTTGAGCGATATGTCAATAAATGTGACCCTGGACCATAAAACCAGTCTTAAGTCGCTGAGGTATATTTGTAGCAGTAACCAAAAATACATTGTATGGGTCAAAATTATTGATTATTGAATTTTGAATCACTTTAAGCTAAATAGATTATTTAGAAAAAACAGTCATTTTATTAGTGGTGCATCATTGGCAATATTCTGTTTGCACAATCCCATAATCATAAGTATTAAACATCTGTGCATAACTCACACTGTTTGTGCTTCAGACATGAATAATCCCTGAAATTGTGCGGCTTGTTGAGGAGAGCTGTGCTATTACTATTTAAGAGGGTAATTAAGAGAAATTACATTTCTTTGTCTTTGCAAATAATAAAATAGGCATCAAAAACATACTTATTAAATTATAATTATAATTGCACTGTCCATGGAGCGGACCTGACTAACATTTCACTGCTGGTTATACGCTGTATAATTGTGTATGTGACAAATAAAAATCTTGAATCTTGAATTTTTTTTTATGCCAAAAATTAAGTAAAGATCATGTTCCATGAAGATATTTTGTAAATTTCCTAATTAATTTTTGATTAGTAATATGCATTGCTAAGAACTTCATTTGGACAACTTTAAAGGTTATTTTCTCAATATTTAGATTTTTTTTTTTTTGCACCCTCAGATTCCAGATTTTCAAATAGTTGTATCTCAGCCAATATTGTCCCATCCTAACAAACCATACATCAATGGAAAGATTATTTATTCAGCCATAAAAATTGACCCTTATGACCGGTTTTGTGGTCCAAGGTCACATATGGTAATAGATTTGAATTATATTTAGTATAAAATAAAGTGTATTTTAATTTTTTTTTTTTTTTTACTAGGGACAGCTGGATTATTACATTCTGCATTATTATTGTGGTGATGCTGAATTCAGATATGCACTACCGTTCAAAAGTTTAGGGTCACTTATTCCCTTTTATTTTATTAATACTTTTATTCAGCAAGGATGCATTAAACTGATCAAAGGTGATACTGTATACTATTGTTTTGGACTGTCTATTAATCAAAGAATCCTGAACAAAATGCATTACAGTTTCCCAAAAAAAAAAAAAAAAAATTATATATATATATATATATATATATATATATTTATTTAGCAGTACACCTACAGTGCCCTCCACTAATATTGGCACCCTTGGTAAATAGGAGCAAAGGCGGCTGTGAAAATAAATCTGCATTGTTTATCCTTTTGATCTTTCA
>JAFVLL020025632.1:0-17938 GCA_021397915.2 Tor tambroides | reverse complement strand
AAAATAAAGACTAGTATTTTACAAAATGGAGAGTGTTCTTGATGACGGCGATGGATTTACACGGGAGTACGTCCAGTTCTTTAATCTTTGTACATTACATATTCCATTTCGGTCCCAGAAGACAAAAAAGAGTGTCTTCCTAAGTGGTCAGAAATTAGGTCCTATATATATATAGTCTTCTTGAAAGGGCTTGCAGAATTTTGGTCCTTTAGTCTTTTTGTTTCACTCGCTCATTCGGATCATTGAATGGACATGTAGGGCCAGTTGAAGCTGCTCCCGGATAATAACATATCCCTGATGAGGGTTTCAATGGGAGTTTTACCTACCAAGCGAACGAAGAACAGCTGTTCAATTACAGACGAAGAGACAGTGCGGAGAGAAGGCAGTCGCAGTAAAAGCTTGCCAAAGCGACTGGGCTGGTTCGGGTACTGGCTCCTCACGTACTCCTCCAGGGCGCACTGAGACTTCTCCTGCAGGCTCTCGATGTGTGCAGCATCTGACAGGCCGCAAGCGTCTGAGTAGACAAAACACAGCACAGAAAAGAGGCCCAGGTTATCATTCAGCATCAGCATTACGTGTTGTTGACAAAGTGAGATGCACAAACACGAGCCCAACATCATGCATCACGCAGCGTATGAGGCTGCCTGCAATATAAATAAACAATACGTCTGTGCAATCCCTCAAGAGTAACAGAACGTACTCCCTGTGTTGTAGGGGACACACCGCATGCACGCTCACAAATCAGACTAAACAAAGAGTACGCAGGGACAAGGGTGCATAGCAAGCTCGACTGAAGAGGATGGAGAAGGCGCTTGTGCCTTGTGTCAAATATGGAAATATCCAGCTACATATTTGACAGAGAATTGGGCATGGTAATAACCAAATTATAACCTAATTGCTCTCCAGATGCTACCAAGTCATTTCTCGCCCGAATCCCTGTACCAGCAGTTGCCTCTGCTGTGAGTCTGAACGAGGAGGCAAGGCCGCTGGAAGCAATCACATTTATTACCGTGGACTTTCTTGAGGACACAGTCGCCTAAATTTCGGAGAAAGACATGCACTTTACAAGAAACTCTTCTACTTTAATAGTGCATGTCAATTAATGCCATTACTTCAAAACATGTTTGCAAATACCACATGAACGCCAATGCAGTAAACATACAGGCTAGCTCAACCACTGGAACTGCCAGCATCAGTCCAGCCAAACGTCCTCTCTCGTGAACACCATCATCAGGCCAATACGCATTCTGTCAGTATTCTAATATGGCGGCTGTGTTGAAGATATTCAAAATATGAGTTTACGTTTTCTCCGGTTTAAGTCTTAAAGTGTTAGGGCGTGGTGTACAGCATGCCTCGGAGACTGATCTTAATTGCACTGGACTAGAACACACTGTGGTCAAATACAATAACCTTCTGAACTTCTGAACTGTGCTAAGTCCTTGCTAAAATCTCTCAGTAATGTGACCTCATGGGCCACTTTCCGCTGCAGCCAGCATGTGCAGAAAGCACTGCTATAAACAGAGAGAATTCAGCAAAACACTGTGTAATGTGTTTCGTATGTGTAGGAATGTTTTTGTTAGTTTACTTAACGATTTACACTTAAACAGGAAGAACCCGAGAGAAGAGAAAACCAAGAGGCGCATTATTAATTATTAATCCATCACGTGAAACATATAGACCATTTGTCCAAAACTTTACACAGCACTTCGGACTGGTAGCGAATCAAAAGATATAGTTATTATTTAAACACACTACGGATCTTACGGATTAGGAAATCCTTCCATCAAGTTGTTCTGATTCGCTACCCATTCCAAACCCTAAATATATGACTGCTTTGTGAGCAATTCATTGTTAAGAATGGCAAGGATGGTAGCCTACCGTGTGAGACTGACGTCATTGAGAAACAAATACAACGTTACATTTCGGTGGTATAGATTAGATGTTCAGAACATTAATTATGTTTTACCATTAAAGATTTGGCATGCCATACACATTCAACAGTAACGCATATTTCTGAAAATTAAGGCAATACACAAGGTGGCCAACCGACCGTGGCCTACTTTAACTTGAACGACTCTTCTAATTTCACCTTAAGGCAAATAAATAAAAAAAAAAGGATAGCTACACTACACAACATGATCAGTAAGCTTTGCTAGTCTTTTTTCACAGCTGTTTTCTTAATTGTAAAAAATTATATATATATATATATATATATATATATATATATATATATATATATATATATGTGTGTGTGTGTATGTGTGTGTGGGTGGGTGTGTGTGTGTGTGTGGGTGTGGCTTGCACCTTTGCCCTAAACTCAAGAGACGTTTGAAGGTATAGTGGTATTGTAGTAGCCTAGTAGTTAGTATTGGCTACTTCATTTTGTCAAAACGTTAGGTATATAATTCCAATTGCTAAAATAAATATAGTTAATGTTAATATTAATTATAAAATTAATTTACATAATAGCCTACGAAGATCAAATCATAATTAAGACAAAATACATACGTAGTGTAAAACTATTTAAAAACAACAGTCCGCTTAAACCTTATTAACAGCGTTATATATTTTTTTATCGTCTGTTGCCTAGAGAAATACTAATATTATAAACATCAGTTACAATGCTATAGAAGTGTGAGGGTAATTTGGAGTCGATCAATGTTCTGTTAAAATTGTTATAGCTTAGCTCATTTTTAACTATTTGGCAAAATAACCCCTCAGTAAATAGACAGACACCAGTCTAATGGATATATCTGCGCATTCATATAAAATATCCTTTAAAAATATCACCCGAGCTTAAAATCAATTATTAATAAGAGAGGCAGCTACAGTAGTCAGCTTTTCTCAACTAAGAAGGCCCCAGATGTGTATTTGTGTATGCACACTGTGGCCTCACGTACAATTGTGAACCAAAGTGGTTGAGCAGATATAGGAAAGATATTCTTGAGTGTACAAATATTGGCCTAAATATTTTACATCACGTAGAATTAATGTGAAATTCATATTCAAGCTGATATATTGAATTTTATGTTTTGTATATTTGTCAACCTCCACAAATATCGCAAAATATACTTTAGATATAATAGCATCCGTGTTAAGCACAATAATATGCAACATTTTGCATTACATTAAATCTTAAATATTTGTGAATGGCTTTGAATCGATCACATTTGAATTAACACTTAATAACTTGTGCGCTAAAGAGATTTTACAGTACAAAGTCAGCTCGAGACCCACTAGTGAGCTACAGCGTCGATGCCGACGCTTATCCACCCCGTATTGCATTGCCCCCTTATGTCTGTGAGTAGGCCTCGTCTCACACACTCACCTGATGTGAAGAGCACTATTGCCTTAATGCAGCTGTATTCTGCAGAATCGACGTGCAGTGCTTTGAGCTTCTCGACCTGCTCCTGGAAGATACGAATGTGATCCATGAAGGCCACGACGCGGTCCGCCGACATAGGCGAGGCGTGCAGGCCGGCGGCGGCGAGCAGTGGGGCCACATGTAGGGGCATGGAGCATTGAGCCGCGTTAAGCACAAATAACTCGCTCCATGTCAGTCTGAGCAGGGACACCTGGTCGGTGATCTGCAGGTCGGGAAAGAAAGGGATGTTCCTAGCCCATTCCACAGCACTGAAGAGCAGGCGAGCTGCAAGCTCACAGATGTTCTCGATCCCCATAATATTATTGGGCTGCATGCACTGACTGCCATAGCGAGAAGTAGGATAAGGCTCGGCCCGAAGTAGTAACGAGATGTATCCGGAGAGATAGCAATGACCGTTCAGAGGATCCCCGTTCGTTAGCGCGTACTGGCCCGGGTTCGGTTGGGTTGGAGGCATTCGTCCTCGCTGAACCGCTGACAAAAAGAAAGAAAGGGAGAGGAAATGTACATCCAGAACTGAGAAACATACTTTATGTGGAAGCTTTAGTTCGAGTGCATGATTACTCTAGACTACTGTTTACATCTACGACAATTCAACTAAATAAGAAACTGTTTAAGGCATTGCGTTTCGAAGAAAAATAATTTCACATGGTCTTTGAAGCCCCACTAACCTCATCGGTTATTAGGTGGTAATGTTTACCTTTGTTTATGGACTTCAACAGCTAATATGAAGACATACAAACACTCTCTGGCTCTTTCTCTCTCGCTCTCTTTTTTGTGTCTTCACACACACAGACACACAAACACACTCATACTGTTATTTTATTTTTATTTTATTTATTTATTTATTTTTGGACGTGCATGTAGTAAACATTATAGTGGACGAGGACCGGGCTTGAATCTCTACTATTCAGTAGAACTAGTTCAAAGCCACCAGCCTCTTTGCTACACTCTAATACTATTTTGACATAAAATGCGTGTAATATACATATGCATAGATTTATGTAGTAGTAATAAGTTTACAGTTAATTTAACGATCAGGATAGTAACTCTGGAACAGAAAAAAAAAATGTTATCCACAATCGAACAAGAAGACTTTGTTTGTATTATTGATTTCAAACAGAAACAGGCTAAGCATATTCTTACGTTTAACTAATTATAATTTTAAAACAATGTAAGGGGTATAAATATCAGTTTTGTCCAAGTCAGTTATTAAGAGTAGACTGTAAGTTGCAAAGGCCATTGTTCGCATACAGCTTAGGCTGTGTGGGGAAAGACAGGCCTCTAAACGTTTACTCTAGGCGACGGTGTAAAAACAGATCCACACATCTTACTTTCAGAAGTAAAACCCACAGCATATTATTTCTTTTAGGTATACAATATAGGGTTAGTGAGTGTAATAGGCTTTTCGGCAGTCTTGTGCAGTCTTCCTGCACGCAAGCGCGCGCATACACATGCACACACACACACACACACACACACACTTCATCTCTCTCTTTTTCTATTTTACACACATACATGGGTTCATGGGTGACTTTAATATCTCATGTAATTGGCTGAGCTGAAATGGGTGCATATGATGCTTGCCTGTCTATGCAAACAAAATTACTTTTGTAAGATGCATGCTGATCCTGCCTATGGTCGCGGATTTACTACTGCTTGTACGCGCCCTCTGACACTCTTTAGCAAGCAATCAAAGCCAAATTTATTTCGCGTTTGTATGTGTATAGGGCGAGCTTTATGTAACATGTCTCTGAACAATAAACCTGTGTAGCAATAGTGTGTTGTGTTCAGAAAATATATTCACCTTCCCGCCGCATGCCCACTTTTAAACACTTCTTCAGCCGACAATATTGGCACTGATTACGATGGTGCTGGTCAATAGGACAGTTCCTGTTGGCTCGACATGTATACGTTAAGTTCCTTCGGACACTCCTCTTGAAGAAACTTTTGCATCCTTCGCAGGTGAATTGACCATAGTGCTTGCCGCTCGATTTGTCCCCGCAAACAACACATTCTATATGCTGCTGACTCTGTCCAGAATTCTGGCTGCCCTTGTCGCCAGCCGTCCCTGGTGTGGACGGGGGTCCTGGCTGACTGGGGGTCTGCGGAGTGTGTGGTGCCGCTGACGCCGCCTGCTGTTGCTCCCTCGCCGGCTGAGCTGCTGGATTGGGGCCGCTCGGAGGTCCTCCGGCCACGTCTTCCTGCGGATCTCGCCAGACGCTAACTACCATTGCCATATCTCGGGCCCGAAAAGTGCTTTCAAGCGAACTGGTCGCTCGGATATCGGAGCTGGGAAAAGGAAAGTCTTGGACGAACGGCAGCGCGAATTCAAACCGGAGCACTCAATCTCACAAGAAAAAAAAGTAGAAGCAGAAAATGATCAATACATTCAAAATACCGGAGTCGATAGAAAGGCACCCGATCAGGATATGCAATTGTCGGGAGGCCAGTTCCAAGGTAAATTGCAGTCAGCCATTCGGGAGCCCAATCGTGTAGAGAGAAAGCGATCCCAGACGTAATAAAAAAAAAATCGGGTTTCTTAAAAAATACCGCAATAAAAAATCTTCACGTTGAAGCAAAAATAATAGCTTTCTGGTGGACCGGAGATCCAAAGTGCTGTGCAAAATAAATTCCCCTCTTTTTTCTTCCTTGCTCCTCTCTCCGTCTTCGCGGTTGGAGAGGAGTATACACTGAAGAACGGATTTCTCTATCTATGTTCATGAATAAAGCTCATCTGGTCCAGCAAAAGAAAAGAAAAAAACAACGTCGCCCGAGAGCCTATGTAGTTTCACCTCTCCAGTAGGAACAGAGCAAGGATAAAAAAGAAAAAGAAAAAAAAAAACTAATGGAATATGTAAGAAGCAGAGACCCAAAAAAGAATGCGTTTTAACGGGAGTACCAGCGGAGCAATGTTTCCGAAACGGAGATCTGCGCGAATGTCTGTATATAGTGAACTTTGACACTACTATTGAAACTGACACGTTTCTATGGAGATCGCTGCGCCTTATATGGTGCTGGTGTCAAGGAGCCAAGAGAGGGGCTGCTGGCAACTGATAATCAAAGGCGACTGACTGGTCAGAACCCTGCATCGAGGGGGGAGAGAGAAAATGGGAGGCTAAGGTTAGCCAAGCCTCCTTCACTCCATTGGTTAGAGTCCTCGCTCCTCGCTACCTACGACTGAAGGCTCTGACAAGCACAATTTACATTGCGCTCGCCCCTGCGCTGCTATTTACTTTGAAACCCGATTAGAACGGACCGTCTATTGTCACAAAAAGAGGAAGAAACCCCAGAAAGAAGCGGAGGAAAACGGGATGAAAGCAATGAGCGAACTATACGCGCACGTGAAATATAAACAAATGCGCGTGAGGCGGAAGGACTGGTGTGAGCCACACAAAGTTGAAAGTGTTTTGTTCGAAGCTGTAGTCTTAATTACAAAAATACCCATTTCAACGACTAGATTTGAACTGTGAAGGAACCATTAACATTTTTCGTCATTTGACAAAACAATACCGGCTCGAAATTGCGTATCAATGCATAAAACATATCTCCACATGCCACTAATATACCCAGTTCTCAGTAAAACGATTAAATAATAATAATAAAAAAAAGTATTGGGACGCACTAGTTTGACTGGAGAGATATCAGTATAACGGAATGCTTTATCAGTGATAGGAAACAGATCACGCTGCCAGCCAGGGCACAAAAGAGGAATCAGACTATCATGATAGAGTAAAGTATGAAAATCCATCATTCAGTGTATGTTTTAACAGATGTATTAACGAGGGAAGTTTTTTGGTATAATGCGCAGGGAAACCGGCTTTTTGTGCATGAATGCCGAAGGCTGCGCTGTACAGGCTTATAATGTCTGGATCGGGCTGCCATCTAGCGTACAGTAGGCAATTACAGCAACATAAAAATGAGTAATTTATTGTCATTTTAAGCATGTTTCCAAATGTAGCTCAGAGATAAATTGCGCTGTGGGATGAATGTTTTCTGATTTTTATTTTATTGATGTATTTTTAAGACATGTTGACGTATTTGTAAGATTTAAACGTCTTACTTTGATCATGATAGTGCAATTTGTTTAACATTAAGTCTGTTTTTATTTAACATTATCTATATATTTTTAAATATTAGATGTTGCGAGAAGCTATTTTGGCCTCTTTCCAGTTGACATAACCGGAAAAAGGACAACTAAAATGCTTTTGGGTATTAAATAAGCCTTTGTAGCTTTTATCATCTGACAAACTTTTTCACTTGGCTAGAACTTTCTCATCTCAACTTTGCCTTAAAAGTCCACAAGTGTGTGAAAGAAGTTAAGGGAAAGCAAAACACCGACATCCGACCGTTCACGAAACCCTCTATTTACAAATATGTAGCCTGTTTTCAACTCGACCGCAGAGCTTCCTCCGTCTCTCCTCACACCGATCCGCAGAAACGCACGCTGCTGTCCTCTGTTCTTTGCAAAGGTGAAACGAATAAGATTAAAACGAACAAAGAGAAACTTCTGTAAGTGTACCATCAAGGTTTTCTTCCACAGATAGGGAAGAGAGCGAGAGGGGAGAGAGGGAGAGGGACAGCGAATGGGAACACAAGGCACGCATGAAAACAGCTCTGAAGAAATGGTAAAGTGGACACTTGGACATTCAAAGTGCGAGCGCCCAGCGACCGGTGGGTATTACTTGGGATCGGCAGTTTCGCAGTTTGGTCAATATTTGAAAGGCAAGTACTTTTATCACTTTCTGCAATTCCAGTATTAGTTGAAATCCATATAAAAATCTCGCAATGTACGTAAAGGTGTCTTAAACTAAAACCTCAAAAACCTATCAAATTAAGAACGTGAGGCTCTCAGGTGAAAGAAATACGAATATAGACCACGGTAGATCGGTAGACAGAATTCTATCGATCACTTGCACTAGCCTACATAATCTCAAAAAAAAAAAAAAAAACAACTCTAACATTGTAGTGATGCTGAACATGACTGAACGTTTGACTTTAAGAAACGCCTTTTCACCTGTGTAATTCGTCTTGTATGATCTCGTAATGGAAAGATCGATAGCAGTCTGTTTGTCTAAGTGATAATGTCAACGGATTAAAAGAACGATTATACGATAGACCTGTTCGGAATAAAGTAGGGCTGACGTGTGTACAGAAACATTTAAACAATTCTGAGAAGAAAAAATCTGCTGAAAGAAGTATAAAAATGTTTTTTAAAAAGCTATGTCTTTCTCTTCTTTTCTTATGACTTTTTCTTTAATTTAGGTATCATAATTAAAGTCAATTATAGCACCATAAAAAAGATATAGAGTACATTTCACTATGACTAACTATAATTTTTAGGATCATATTTTTTTTAGTGTTAGGCCTTGAGTTCATTTCCATAAGTAATGTAAATTACTCATCAAAAAGCATTTGTTTGTCATTAATTGTAATGAACGTTTTATTGATAGAGAGTAAATAAAATAAAGTGCAAGACAATGTTCAGAAAGTTCGTTGCAGTGTTTCACATGACAATACGAGGGATAACTAGCATAAAAAAAACATTTATTGGATGATACTGTGATCACCAAGCTTTGCTAACTATTTGAAATCAATGACGGTGCAAGAGATGTCTCTTTATGCTATAATGTTATTATGTGTGATAAAATCAAAATAATAACAATAATATTAATAGTAATAATGCTAATAATAACAATTAATCGTTTCAAAGCACCTCATACAATTTGTAATGTGGTGTTATTTTTCCCTAATGACCGTGCAAACTCGTTTTAAATAGCAATAAACAACATATACCATTTAGTCTAATGCATGCTCCCTAAGAGCTGCTCGAGTAATAAAATCCCACGAATGGCGGACCTCCTACCAAGTGAGCACGAATGTAAATACGCTCCGGTTAGATGGTATAAACTCAGCAGGGATAAAATATTTCCCTTTCCTTGTTTTATCAGACACTTCTGATGCTACATTTAACTAAGGTCCCAATGAAAACAAAGTATTTATAAATTGTATAGTTGCTGACTTATATTTACAGTTTTTACAGGTATAAAAGTAAACGCATTTTTATTAACCACACTAAAGGGTTAGTTTTTGTAGTTCTCTGAGTCTGTGTACAGATACACTAAAGCTTCTCTTGAAGCTAAATTGCTTGAATACAATGACTGGATAATTTATACTAAAGACATCTCTGAATTGTCTGTGTTGCTTGATACCAGGCCTGCAATGAGCAAATTTTAAAATTTATATAATAACCACTTATATTATACAACTGTTGTATGTTAGGTTTAAATATATAGACATAGATATAAATAGAAAATAAACATGACAAACATATACTTGTAAAAATACTAAATAAAAAAAAGTAGTAAAAAAAAAGTAATCAAAACAGCAATACATCAAAACTGTCAGTAAAGTAGATGATCACTATACCTTGCAATAAACACAACACGTTTTAATTAAAAATTGCGGAAACATTAAATGTGATAAACAGTTTGGAGCGCTTTTGGTATGGTTTTAAACATATCCGTTTTGTTGTATTGAAGAAAACAAATTTAATGTTAAGACAGACATTTTGCTGTAGTTGGTTATAGATATATTTTGCTGTCTCTATAATCTCAGAGTTTTAAACACATTGCGCGCCTCTCTAATGCGATGGTGGGTTTTGTCACTTTGAGTAGTAGTGAGTTGAAAGAGAAGAGGAGGGGGCTTTTGTTCAATTTGATCCCTAACTATTTGGGGGCTCAGATTGGTGTGAAAGGGACGAGAAGGTCACTTGAAATCGCCTTTTATCCACTGCCATTTTCTCTCTGGATCAGCAACTTTCAATGGACATCATCTAATCGCTCTTAATGGAAAGGGTAGTGGGGAGAGATGTGGAAAATATCTTAAACTACGCCACTTAATATTACTGCCTGGGCTTTTAAAAAGACGTACTCATTAAAGTTTTGCACAAAATCACTCCAATGTTCCCCCCTCCCCCCAAGCTGTGTTTATTATAATAAAGGCCTAACGCTCCCGCTTTGGGCACATTTGAGTTTTTCAGAGTTTGAAGATTTTACTGAATTTTACATAGCCTAGTAGGTTAGGCGTCATAAGAAACAACATGTCCAATCACTTTACATTTTGCTTCATATGAGCAACTGTAGCTCTGTAGACTATTTTTTTTTAAGAAAAATAAAAAAATCTACTATCAAAGAGTTTCTTTAACCTGTCTTTATTTCAAACGCACAGAAACGGGCGAATCATCCACCTGCCAGTGTGGGGCTCTGCTGAATGCCCGAGTAAGGTGGCCGTCACTGAGGATAAAAAAAAAAAAACAGGTAAGAAAAATATTGTTATTTTTACAGCTTACAGATTTTTGAGTGGCCCACAAAACGAATTGCACTGTCAAATTGCGAATTAATTATAAAATGACAGTGACTGTAATTGTGAGGGAGGAAGGGGGGAGGGGGTGTTTCTAGTTATCTTGTGGTAGGAGTTTAGTTAGAGTAACTGACAGTTTATGCTGGAGGTAATGGCTTTATTGCTCACAAACCATCATCTATTTAGAGCTTATGTGCTAATTGCCTTGGATGGTCTCAGAGACCAAGATCATAAATCCGTTAGCAGTTAAAACAAGCCCAGACCCACAACAATTAGGCTACCTTACGCTTCTGAAATTTCCTCAAAAGGCACGAAAACCACAACAATGACACTAAAGCACACATAACGTATGTTGTCAGCTAATCCTAAAGGAGCAGGATCCATTCTCTGACAAGTCATTAGGCCCTGCAGACATAGGCTATAGGCAGAAATCTAACAGCACCTATACGATTCTTTAAGAACTAAAGATAATAAATATTTGTAATGACAGCAAAACAGTAGGTGTCTACTTGTCTCCGTGTTACTTCATTTGTTTGAGCAAAAGATATACATAAAGATATATCCACAAGGGCTGGGTTTCCCGAAGCATAAGCAGAAGGAAATGAACGGAAGCAGAAGTAGAACGTCAGGTGCACGTAAGTAGTAGGCTACTTAATCTCTAAGGCACGTTTTCCCAAAAGCATCATTATCTAAGTAGAAAGTAACAGTGTTGGTAAGGAGAGCTACGTAGGCTTTTTTTCGTAGGACTTTCAGTTCAATCAAGAGGGCATTTCTAATAAACAATGTGTGTTTTCATATTTAAAAAGTCATTGTATAGCCTACACTACATCCGAGAACAAAAGGGTGGATGTAAAAATCGCTCTGAAAGCAGTAACCCACTCAATGGCGTGCGCATGTCACGTGATAGGCCCAAATTTACATGCAGACTACACACTATAACTTTATGCAGGTCTACTTTGATAAACATAGCCTAAATATCTAATGGCCAGAGAGAGAAGCTATACATATATATATATAAGCTTCTTACTACTGATATTGATCTCAACATGTGCTCCTGCAATAGGCCTATTTGTTTTATAAACAAATAAATAAATTATTCATCTTTTAACATTTTCATTAACATCTCTGAAGTTAGCATAAATATGTCTGAAACATTGTCTTTCCAAAGCCATAATAGTTTATTTTATTAAATTCAGAAATAATTAATACTTTTCAACACTTCGACAAAATATCGCGCAGTTTCCATATTAAGCAGTAGGCTATTTTCACTCTTTTCGTGTTAGAGAGACCAATTCTTTTACATATCAGCGAAACCTGACACCTGCCATCTCTTGTAAAACGATGCACTTAAATTCTAATAACGCGATGGGCCGGTTTGTAAAATAACGTAGGCTACTGACTTTAGTTACGATAACAGCGTGATTTGCAACCCAGCTCAGGAGACAGTCCTATGTCTTTGTGGTTACGTTTGATATTGTTTAAGATATACTGTATCATGAAAAAACAACAACTATACTTCAAAAATATATGAATCCAGACATATTAGTTCAACTTTGTTATTACACCGCTATTTGTTTTAGGAAACAAGGGGTTAAGTTAATTCTGTAGGAATTCAACACATTCCCATATCAAAAAGTATCCGAAGTATCCCACATCCCCATATCATTTATACTCCCACAGAGATTGCCCAGAAACTAAATGTACACCCTACTTTTATCTGCTTAAACCTTTTGCCATCGCGTTTTTTTATGGTTTTACAACGAATGTCCGAGGAGGAGCAAAGCCGTATATTCCTAAAGCACACAGTTTAACACGAGCGGATGAATTCTTAGGAAAGAATAGCAAAGATAAGCGACTGTATTTGAGGGAAAGAGCTTTTGTTGTGTGTGGTAGAGAGTCACCTCGCATATTCATAACGGTCTGTTTAAACCGACCCGCAGCAGGAATTTAATTGGAATTTCGTCTGTCTTAGGCACATCCACGCTGGAAGACAGAAGAGATTAATTGCTTTAAAAAGGGTGATAATGTACACGTGCAAGAGGAGTACAGATAAAGAGATCTAATGTCTGACTTTTCCAACATAAATTTCAAGATACATTTCATTAAAACTAAACAATTTTACCACATATGGACAAATACTATTAATATTAATATAATTATAATATATAAGCCACACACACAGTCAGAAGCACATACAAATATCAGGTAATTTTTGTTGAGGTGTCAGAGGTAAAGTGAGAGAAGTGACAGAAGGTGTGAGAAGAGATCCTAAGGAACATATAACTCACTCATGCATGTTTACTAAATGAGGACTCATATTGTTATATTGTTTTTATACATACCAAGGTACTATAAAAACTGACATGTTCAGATATCCCCGAACTACAGATAAGTAAACACTCTCTCTAAAGTAAACTTTAAATTACAAAAATGTAATCTCCCTCCTCTCTACCTTCAAACATTCAGCTTCAAGTATCAACATTTTACAGTATCATTTCCAAGTAAAGAAAATAGCTTCCACTCTGCTTCTCCTCACAAAGTGAAAATGGTTAAAGAAAGTGAAAGCAGCAGCTCTGTGGAGCAATGCTGAGTCATAAGGTAATTGAAATTGGGTTGTGAGTAATTTTCACTTTGCTGAGTAGTTAGTCACATTAGGGCTTTAAGGCAAATACTAGCAGGTTGTTTGAGGCCATAGCTCCAACAGGCAGCTAAATTGATGACTCACTGGGTGCAGGAATCTTTTCCCCTTATAAGTGTCCAGAACAGCTTGTTATAGAGCGGATGATGTGGTGTGTCTTTATTTAAGAGAAAAGTTGCTTACATAAGTAATAAAAGAGGTAAAATGTACACTTTTGTACCTTATTTACCCATAAAAGGTGAGGTACATTAGATATTAGTACCTAAATGTGACCTTTTACCATTTTTCTGAGAGCGCAGATAAACACAGAAAATTTTTCATTTGCAAAGCAAATGTTTCACGACTGACTGGACTGACACTAATATCTGGTCTATCATCTAAAAAACAACATTTGCCAGGTTTCTTAATTTCACATCACAAAATCATTTGATATTTTCATTATAGTCAAGTATATTTTGTCTTGTAGTACTGTGAATCATCTTTTGCACCATTTCATTATTATTTTAACACATTATTAACTGCTTTTACACTTTTACATCTGCTGATATATACATTTGTTTGTATAATTTGAGGAACGGAGTGATGAGTTAAGAGTTGTGACTGAAATGGGCTCTTTACACTATGATATATCCTATGACAGGTTTGGTTCAGCTGTCCTCAGATTCACAGTGTGAACATAACAGCGCATATCAATAATAGCTTCCTTATCACATCATCTGCATAATATAATGAAGCATCAGAAGTCACTTACATTTTCTCCCTTCAGTCATCAGGTTTGCTGAAGATGTATTATGTTTGATTCAGGATTCATAACTAAGAATGAACAACAGAACTAATTGTGTAGGGTGTGGTGTAGTGTATCTATGTAAACAATGCATATCATACTGGAATCTGTTTATCCTCACTCCCGGCAGCCCTCAGTCATATGTTCAACATTGTCACAGACCTTCCGCTATGGATTTAAACAACAAAACCTGAGTCAGGAATCTGAACAAGAGTACCACTCATGATTTGGCTGTATGGTGTCTTTCCTGTCACTAAGCAAAAAGGTTCCTCATCATTTCGATCAACTTGTTTTGACAAAGAATCTAGAGACTAAATATGATGTTTTGAACACTGTTACTATCATGTCCATTTCCATGTCAAAGGCAATGAAGTAGAGAAGATGAGGCAGTTTGGTCAACAAATAACAATGTATTCCTGTATTTTCCTTTGTCTCTCTTTTGTCACTCTTTTTTCCGTCTTCATCAGAATGTCTTTGTCGGTAAGCTTAGTAATAGATAATAGTAGTGGCACTGAGGAATTCAGTCCTTGTCTGTGCATCTACATTTCCTTGCAATCACTCCATGAAGGCAATAGACACATGACCTCAGAATCTGACTGCCTCTCTTTGAAAAAAATGCTCTGTGAACTTTCAGCTAAATGAGGCAATTGCACACTCTCAATAAGCATAATCTTTTTCTCTTTCTTTTTCAGATCCTCAAAGACGGGCAGCTATGAGATTTCCGCAGGCTTTTGGTGGAAAAACACGTGGTTTGATTATGCTTATTGATACACACACACCTACACCCATAGATTGTAAAAACAGCACCTGCATTTCTGTTTACACGTCACCCTCTTGTACTGTACATCGAGTGTCCCTCTATCAGTTCTATCTGTATGCAAAGGAAAAGAATGCAGCCATCATTCCTAAACACTCATTCCTCATCATCTCTTAAAACATCAGTTTTTGATAAATATAGGCAGAGCTTTTATTTAAAAATATGTGAAACAGCGTGTTTTCAAAAGCGAAAGAGGACCAATTACAGACAGCTGTGGCACTCCAAATGTGCCTCTCCACCCCATGGTTCGGACAGCAGTTAGTGAGGGACTTCCTGCATGGAAAGCTGTGTATGTTTTCCTTCAGTGAATTGAACATCCTGCAGATCTGAAATTCCAGTCAGCAGTAAACTCCCTGACCCCTGAGCACAAAATTAGGCACATCATATCAGCAAAAGACAAGAGGGAAAGGAAGGACAGCAAAACAGAAGAGAAAGATAGAGATAAAGAAAGATGACAGAAGGAAAATGCAAACTTACTTGCAATTTATTTTAATTATTCATTGTATGAAAAGGAAACTAGTATACTTGATTAATTATAAGCTATATAAGCAAAACTTTTTCTTTTTTTTTAACAGCAGTATATTTTAAGCTAGTCATAGTTTATAAAGTATACAAACTATTTCTAACTATTTATTCCTCACTTGACCATATGCTATTTTGGAGTCAGGTTAATTAAAATGAAAATTAATTTGTCAAATTACAAATTTTTTTTGCTTAACATGGAACAGCATGGACCACATTTGTTAGGTTACGTGATGACAAACATTTTCTGCACTATAGCTAATCACAGGAAAATGTGGGACAATGAACAAAGCAACCCATATAAATAGATCTAGTCATCGTATTGTAATGCTCGTAAACCTCCAGACTCTTTTTACATGTATGTGAGATCCATTTGTTTATGACGCATGAATGCAATAAAAGGGATGATTTTGTACTGTATTATACCATTCTATGTCTGAAAACACAGTGATGTAAACAGCCATGAAAGTGTCAGATTTCATCTTCTATTACATGGACAGGGTTGTCAGTTACAGCATATGCAGTGAACCCTATCTGCCAATGTGTTTATTGAGCTATTATCAATTGACTGATGAAACAAACTACTCACCAGTCAACATATGTTCCTGATTTGGTGGATTTATTTGATTTTAAACCATGTGTTTTCTGTTTTGAAATGATTATGGAAATTTGCAACAGAGCATTCTCTGCAGATCACAAACATTAGACTTTTGGTCAAACAATATGATTTTACAATTGTATGTTTTGAGCTTCAAGAGCAGTAGTGAATTTTCCTAGGGTGACGAGAAACATTTTAATCCATGTATTTTTTTCATGAGGTATATTCTTATTTAATAAAATATACTTCTTCATATTACAAACATGGAACTACAATATGCACCTTCTGCCTCCTCATACCACAGTCATAAAATATATTCATTGGCTATATATTCAGTGTTTTTGACCCTCTTCCTCTTGTCCTGAAATATTCCCATATTGCCAGTCGTCTATCAGAAAAAGCTTAAAGGTAAGTGGCATCCCCTCGTTACCTTGAAGGGCTGGTTCTGCCTTAGGTTCACAGGTGCACAGCAATTGATAAATCCAGAAATGCCATACTATAATGTGATGTATAATGTATTCCTCTATGTATTTTTTAATGTACAGAATGTAAAATGTTTATGTTCTGACCAGTGTTGACATTTGACATATCTGAACGCCTCTAAATAAATTATTTTGGAATATGTGCATATTTTTTTTTCCCTTCTATTTCTCATTTCCTGTGTTTCCCTTTGTCTGAAATCATATGCTTTATCTGGAGTATTATTGTGTACAGCTCTCAAAGGACAGAGTTGTTTCCCAGAGCAGATCACATGATCCTATCATGTGCAATGAAGTTGTTCTCCTATTGGTCGGTTACTCCACTATGCCACATTTGCACATCACAATTTTTTGGGTTATTTTAAAGATTGGGGGGCTGGAAGGTAAGGTTATATATAGTGTTCATTTTTATATGTGGTTATAATTGTGCCCCCCCCCCCCATTTACCTTATTTTTGTTGGAGATGACACTTGCCCTGCTTCAGTGAACTGGAGGAGAGGCCAAGGAAATCACAGTGCTAATCACTTGAACAATGTGAGTGAATGTGTAGCCTTCTGAACAATGCGACACCACATGATGTGGTGGGTGGAAAAGAAATCTCAAAGCCCAAGCACACGCTCCCTCTGTTGTATTCTTTCTCGACTTTTTAGCTCTCCTTCATGTAACATGTCTGTCAGCGACTTCTTTACTGGCTTTTAGGTGATGTCGTGATAATCAAGAAACAGTAAACACCACAGACAGTCGACTATGGCGTGACCTTGGAACACGTCCCGTGCGATGACCATTATAAATGCTACATCTTTCATCTCTTTCCTTTTAGACATCGGGCTGTGGGATTGCAGCTGTGTGGCGGGTGCCACCAGACTGTTCATGTCTTGCCTTGTGTGTATGTGTGTGCCTGTGTGTGCGAGCGAGCGATCCCTTGGGGCTCTCTCCCTCAGTCCTGGCTCCCTGATTCGGTGTGTAAAAGCACCCCTGAATGATGGATTACTGTGTCAGTGCGGCCTGCGAAGGATTAATTTGTTTCATTGATTTCTCTTTAGGCAGAATGCCAGCGTTTGCTGCTTCCCACCTCCTTCCCGGAGACTCCCGGCCATAATAGACGGTAATGGCCTAAGACAAATCAACCCGTTTCTTGTAAAAATAGCAGCAAATAACCCCTGACTTTGCCTCACGAGCGTAAACCAGGGAGAAGCTCGATTCTGACAGCCACATTCACAGCGGGCATTAACCCCAGGAGAAAGCTCGCGCTCCACTTGAACAAAGCCATAAGTCTTGAATACTTACATCCCCCACTCACAGCTCAGAATGGATTGGTAATGACCGACTGTCTGGCTGTGCAGGTTATATGCGCTT
>JAFVLL020025631.1:0-17999 GCA_021397915.2 Tor tambroides | reverse complement strand
ATTCTTCAGTCTGCTGCCATCAGGGAGGAGGCTGCGGAGTCTCCAGGCCAGGACCAGCAGACTGAAGGACAGCTTCATACATCAGGCTGTCAGGAAGCTCAACTCTCTCCCGACTCTGCCCCCCCTCCCCTCTTTTGCCCCACGCACCTCTGAACTCTGACCCTCTGTCCTTCCACTCCCTCCCTACCACTACACACTGTGACCAGCACCAGTCACTTTGTGCAGCATTGGACAGATCTCATTCAACTACCTCTTCTGACAGTTTGAATAAAGACTGCTCTCTGAGCTTTTGTCACTTTAAACAGACTGATCAGCTCTTTTGCACTACACCAATTATATCTGGACTGTTCATCATTTTCACTGGTTTGTACTCTATCTGCCATGTGCCTAATGCTACTATATCTTTTTTACATGTCCTTATTTGTATATTTGTAATGTTGTATTTTTTTATATATATATATTTAAATTGTATTTATCTGTACTTTACATCCTACTGTTAGGGTTTAGTGTTATCTGTATGCACCAAGGGTCTGAGAGTAATGCAATTTCAATTATCTGTATGTATGTGCTGTACATGTGGCAGAATTGACAATAAAGCAGACTTTGACTTTTGACTTGACTTTGAGATAGTCAATAAAGGGCCACTTAGTGTAGCTCCTCTTTAAGCTGTGACTTACCTGGCTATCCTATTATTCATATTACCATTGAAAGTGATAAATATAAAATGGTACAAGGAGAGGCTTAACCTCTCTAGAGGAACAGTTAATATTTCCAGATGTTTTCCTATTAAAACAATGCATTTCACAATCACAAAGTGTGTTTAATGTGGCATATAGGTGTAATGTATGGAGGAATCACAGCAGTGACAGGAAACGCTGGAGATGTGAGAGGATCCTGTTGGACCAGAACAGCTTTAGCAGGATCCTCTGGGACCAGGGAGCTTGAGAGAGCTCTTTAGATACCAACTCTGACAGAAGCTACTACGGGAAACACTGGGGCGGCCTTGGCTGGAACTTCTTTAGCATGAATCTCTGCATGACAAGCATCTGTGTGACCCCGGTCAGTTATAACTCATGTCAGGACCCTCTTGAAAGCTTTGAAACAGGAGCTGCCATGGTGTGATGCCTGATACTCTGACCTCAGCTGGTTATGGAGCAGCACATCTGCAATCTTTAGTTTCACAGCGCAGGAACCTTTGAAGCAGCAGTGTGAGAAACCTCTGGGAATTGGCATCCTAGTATTTTCAAGGCAGGCACCTCTCTGGGCCCTCAGGTTTTTGAGTAGTAGTTTGTTTATGGCAGCCTTCACTGGAGTTATTGAAGCGGCCCAGAGATCCCATGGCAGCTGAGAAAAGGAGCAATATTTGGGCAGTAGTGAGAGGAACTTGTGGGCCGGGCTTGACGGGGAGGATGAGGACGGGGCAGCATCAGTGTCCTGGTCTGCCTCACTCTGGTCCTCCTGAGCTCTGGTAGATTTGGGTGGAGAGAAACAAGAGTTAAAAAAAAAGGAGGCAAACCTCCAAAACCTTCTCTTTTTAAACCTTTCTTTCTTCTCTCTCCCTCTCTCTCGTTTGCCTCCCTCACCGACACCGACAGGCGTCTCGAGTCGTCTGGTCAGGATGAGGTTGGAGCGCCGCCGTGTGGTCGGTGGGTGTCAGTGGTGAACCGGGACTGCCCCTGTTCACATACTTCCATAAGCAACACGATAAATCTCTGTCAGCAACTGTTGATAACACTAAACTCAAAGTGAGCAGGTGAGTTTCGCGCTTTATATAGTCCTGGCTGCGTCACATTCTCAAACTCCTGAGATTCCGCTGTGATTTCATACAGAGCCGAGTGCAGCAGATTCTCACTCACATTAAAGGGCCCCATTATGAATTTTTGAAAATTACTTTTCTTGCAGTGTTTAACACAGCTGCAAGTGAATGCAAACATCCTGCCCTTTTGAAAAATCCAGCATATCCTGTTAGGTATGTTTTGAAGCATGGCTGCTGGTTTGAGCTGGTTTAAGTTGGTCATGTGCTGGTCCTGAGCAGGAGCTAGTTGCTTAGGACCAGCACATGACCAGCTAAGAACCAGTTCAAACCAGTTCATGACCAGCAAAGGACCAGCTCAAACCAGCAGCCATGCTTCAAAACATACCTAACAGGATATGCTGGATTTTTCAAAAGGGCAGGATGTTTGCAAAGTTTTAAATCTGAAAGTGCACTGTGTATAAGTTATTGCCTGCGTCCCAATGTGCATACTACCCACCCTATCTGCCCTAAATAGTATTGAAAATTACTAATATCACATAGAATTTAGGATGGATAGTATGCACATACTAGGGACGCAGGCACAGTCTCTCAAACGAAAGAGTCGACTCCGAATCACTTTTAAACGAGTCGTTTTTAAAACGAATCCCAAGCCGTTTTATGTTGACTTCAGCGTGAAATATTAGCATATTGCCGCTCACTTGTTGGTCTTTTCGCGTTGGTCTGAATGAAGATGCAAATTCATTTTTGAATTTTTCGCTCACAAACGCTGCTTTCTCAGGCATTACAGGCATGATGAAATGAAAATGAGACCAATCGGACCAATCACCGCAGATTAGCGTCACGCAAGGGAGGCGTTTTGAAAAATGAATCGTTGAGCGAATCGTTTGTGAGTCGTTGAGCAAACAAGGTAAAAAAATAAATGCATGTTATATGAAGTGTTGGGGAAAGTTACTTTTAAAAGTAATGCATTACAATATTGCATTACTCCTTAAAAAAGTAACTAATTACGGTACAGTTACTTTTTATGGAAAGTAATGCGTTACATTACTTTTGCGTTACAAATATGAGCAGGGCTTGATTGTTTTTAGTACAAGAAGGTCTAATTATAGCAAATGTAAAAGCCCTTTTGCACCAAAAAGTGTAATGAATAAACCTCAGGCTGAAGGAAAAGTAAATTCACGTCTGTAAAGTAGAACGCAGGAGAAGAAGGTTCAACACTCTTCAGCAATAAAAAAACAATGAAGCACAATTGTTAGTTTATCTAAAGTCATTTTTGCTTATTAGTATGGTTGAACTGGATCATCAAAGGTCAGCAAAGACATTGTTTAATAAAATGGGATTATATACATTTGTGGTGTTCAACATATTTAATTATTGCAGATTTGCGTCATATTCTGAGTTTGTATTTCACTGTTTTAATTCATTTTGATGAATACTAAATCTGTTTTTTGCGAGTGGGATGAATTAATGCACATTCACATTTAGTCTAGAACTACAGTAACAGCATGTTCACACAGCACACTGTCAGTCAATAAATGGGAAAAAAGTAACTGGCGTTACTTTTTTTGAAAAAGTAACTCAGATATTTTCTTGTAAATTAAAAAGTATGCGTTACTTTACTAGTTACTTGAAAAAAGTAATGTTATTACGTAACTCGCGTTACTTGTAATGCGTTACCCCCAATGCTGGTTATAAGACAATGAAAGTGTTTTTTGACCTTGCATACATGTCAATCTGTTGTTGGGGATCCCAAAACCAAAATATGAACCTTTCATTACCCATAATAGGGGCACTTTAAAACAATGTCTAATGACGAATTATGTCAAATATAAAAACATACATACAGCCCATGTGTATTCAAAATAAATTTCTGAATATTTTTCATTTTTCTCAATTGTTTTCATGTTTTATTTATACTTTGTATGCTTCAACATGTATAATATATATGTTGTACACAAATTGCAAAAAAAAAAAAAAATGGATAGAAGGGTCCCATAATTCTGTCTTGCATACCGGTGATTATCAGGAAAAACAAAATAATCCAAATTTATTATAATAAACAAAAACAAACACACACAATAAAATCTTTGTGTAGTTACACCATAGTGCTTCAGGGATTTTATCATTTTAGTTTTCTCGCATCAGTCCTCTACAATCAGAATCCAGGTATCAGCAGTTTTTGATCCCAGAATGAGACTCAAATCATTATTTATGTCCAGTTTCGGTTTCAGACACAGTGTTTCCTTCCAAAATTGGCTCTTTATTCTCAGCGGTCGCACTGTCTGCTGTGCTCTTTGTCTTCGATAAACTTCCATAAATCGCCATAGCCTGAAGACGGTACAGAACAGTGAGGTATACATGTCAACTAGGGACATGAGTGTTATTATTAGGAAATATTATGTGCGCAATATATATGAATGAAGCCATACCTGAGTGACCATGCCGCTGATGTCTCCTGTGCTGGAAGGGAGTAAGATGGTGTTGGATTCCTTGGCCAGGTTGGAGAAAGCAGAGACGTATTGTTCGGCCACAGTATAAGATGCTGCAGCGTTTCCATTCTGTACAGATTCAGTTATGAAAGGTCAATAAGATGCCTTGATAATGTAAAACAGCCTGAACTCACTATGTTCATCTCAGGTTTAATATTTAATCAGTTTACACACGATTTATTCCTCTCTGCTAATATATAGTGTGATATGGGTTCTTATGAAGGTTCTTCGTAAGGTGAATCAGATCTACCTGCAGAGTGAGCGCCTCGGACAGCAGCCGGATAGCTTTGGCCTTTGCCTCAGCTTTGGCCAAAACAGCATTCGCTTCACCTGCACAGGGTGAAACAATATCATTAATATGCCGGTGGGCATAATGAATATTTCAACCTGAATATAATTATGAACATAAATAATAATAATAATAATAATAATAATAATAAAGAAATAAGTAGTAAATATTTATTTTGGAATAAATGCAATATAATAACAATAATAATAATAATAATAATTTTGTTATGCTTAATAATAATAATAATAATAATAATAATAATTTATACAAACATTATACAAAAATAATAACCATTATACAATTTATTATATATTATATAATTAATAATATTATTATTATTATTATAAATTATTTTAACAATCAAAACAACAATATAAACAAGCAATTATTTTTGTTTATTATTTATGATGTTTATTATTATATTTGTTATGTGTATTTTTATTACTTATATTCACTATTAACAACAGTAAAATATAATCAGTAATCATATTAAAAATAACATTATTGTTATTATTATTATTAACAAGAACAACAACAATAACAAAAATTGATAATAAATAATTAAATCAACAAGAAACAGCATTCCCAACCCATTTTATTTGCTATCTGACACATTTCCAAGTGAAACTGTATATCCAAATGTAAAAATTTTAACATTAAATGTAAAACATTAACAACAAGTTGTAAATCATCATAAACCAATAGTCCACAAGGCCTTTTTTGGAATATATTTTTGTTTTTGTTAATATTATGAATTAGGTTTTTTTTTTTTTTTTTCTTCAATTTTAATTTTAGTTAAAGTTGTATTCATTTTGTTATGTGTTTTTTTTTTCATTTTATTAGGTTTTTTTTTTAATGTCTGTATAGTTTTTAAGTTTTAGTTTTTTTTAGTACCTCAACTTAAAATGAGAACAACATAAAATAACATAAAAAGTGATGCCTTGACAACTATATATATATATATATATATATATATATATATATATATATATGTATTTATATATATATATATATATATATATATATATATTTTTTTTACTTTATTTAAATTAATTGATTTTTTTTTTCAATTATTCATCATTTCAAGTAATGAAAATGTTTTTGTATTTTAAGTTAATGAGACTTCAGCCAAAAAGGAAATGCAGTTCAGAGGTGAGGCAAGTTATTACATAAATCATTTACAATTTTGGTACAATTTTTATTTAAAAAACAACAACAAAAAAACTACAAAACCAACAACAAATTTCTTTCTACTACAAACATTAATCGAAACCCTGGATGTTAAGTAAAAAAAAAAAACTCACCAGCAGCTCTGTTAATCTGTTCGGCCTTCTGTCCCTCAGACGCCAGAATCTGAGCCTGTTTGCAACCCTCGGCCACATTGATGGCCGCCTCCCTCGTCCCCTCCGACTCAAGAACAGTGGCTCTCTTCTTCCGCTCGGCCTCCACCTGACCGTGATTCATGTTATATCAGTCACATAACTGAGAGGAGATCACTGTAGTCTGTGAGATGAAGTTCAAGAGCAAATCATCATACCTGCATTTGCATAGACTCTTTTACCCGTGGAGGAACGTGAATATCTTTGATCTCGTATCGAAGACATCGAATCCCCCAATCATCTGATGCCTGGTTTATTGAGTGGACAATATTGGAATTCAGGGACTCTCTTTCCTGTCAAACAGCAAAAATGATCCTTAAGCACACTAATGAATGGTGAATAAGATATAGTGTAAGTCATCGAGAGACTGTCTGGCATTCACACCCTAAACACTTTGTCCAGAGTCAGTTTTCCCAGCTCTGATCTCATGGTGGTCTGTGCCAGCTGGGTAACGGCATATTCTGGGTCCTCCACTCCATAACTGGCCTTCAGAGGAGAACAAAAGCACACTGTGAGGGGAGGAAAAGCCTAAAGAAATACTGGCAGAAAGCAGAAAAGTACTTACCTTAAATGGGTCGAGTATCCTGAGATATAAAACTCCATCTATCTGCAATGTCACATTGTCTAAAAGCAAAACAACATATTTGCTTCATATAAAACAATCCATAAAAGTAGGAGTGGATAAAGATCACAACACCTGTGACTTACCGAGGGAAACTGCTGACTGCTCTGGCACATCTATCACTATCTCTTTGAGGCTTTGAACATATCTAATTCGGTCCAAGATGGGAATTAAGAAGTTTAGACCCTGCAGGAAACAAAAAATGTGTTATGGCTGGAAATGTTTTAAACACATTGAAGATAAGGGTAAGGGTAACTCACTGGTTCCAGGATTCGGTGGAAACGGCCCATCCTCTCCACTACCCAAGCTTCCTGCTGGGGTACGAACAGAACCACAGTGTTCATAGGGAGGCTGGAAGCCCATCGCTGCTGAGCTCGGGTCCCCCACAATGCAGGCACGGTTTGCCGTGAATGCTGCACACAGAAGAGACAGGATGCAATGTAGTATAGAAAAGAAGCAAATTACATGGCTCCCCACACACACACTTTCTGTTTCTGTGAATTGTTGGGACTTTCCATAGACTTCTATTACTTTTATACTGACAAAACAATAGTTTTTATCCACTAACCCAACCTTAACCCTAAACCTACCCCTTAAAGAAAACCTGTTTGCATCGTTACACTTTCAGATAAACATCATTTACTATTTTTAATCATTTTTTCCCTCGTAAATTTCAGGTTTTACTATCTTTGTGTAATCCTCCTATTAAATGTAGCATAAACAAGTACACACATTTTGTGCAACAATTGTTATTTATATTATATATTATATGTTGTATTGCTGTATATTATATATTGTATTAAATAACTGTATTCTTTATGAAGACGTAACAATGAATAAGAGTAATAAAAATGTTTGTTTAAACAAATACAACAATTACACATTATACAAAAACACAATTTAATACACATAATTACTTATTTAGTATCAAAATGCATTTAGTATAGTCTTTGAGCACTGTGTAGTGTAAATGTCATACAACCCATCCTTCTAGTACTCTAGTAAGTTTTTTGGATTTTTTTATGTCGTCTACATTTTTTTATTACATTTTGGTGATTAGTTTTAATTGATTTAGTTTTATTTTAGTACTTCAACTTAATCTAAATGAAAATAAGAAATGTTGCTTTGGCAACATTTAACAACTGGCAACTGAAATAAAAAAAAAAAAGTTTACTTTAATTGTAACAATTAATTTCAATTCTATTATTTCAGTTAATTTTATTTCAAGTAATAAAAGTAAAAAAAAAAGTTTTATATGATTTTAGTTTTTGTTAAAAATCAAAATTCAGTTCAGAACTGAGGCAAGTTAATGCAAGAATCATTCACAATAAAATTTTGGATCGATATTAATTTCAGATTTGACTTTAACACCCTTAAAGGATTAGTTTCTGTTAGTAGTACCAGAAACTAGTACAACTTGTACCGGTTTTTTTTTTTTTTTTTTGTGCTGTCAATCAAAATAAATTCCACGGTGTCTCTGCAATGGCAAAAAAGTCATTCTAAAAGTTTAATACGAACAGTCACCATTCATGTAAGGCTTTTAACAAAGGCTAAAGTTGAAATTCTGGGATGGAAGCCTGATGAAACAAATCGCTGATGTTACTATCATCACATGTACTCAAAGAAAACCACATTATTGTGACTTTAATTTAATTAATCACTTAATTATTATTTAAATTATCTTTAAGGTACACGTGTGACCAAAATCATTTCTATGTCTTTGATTTCGAAGTGAATTTTACTAAATTAAATGTGACAGAATTCAACTGAAGTGTCAAGCGGAGCTAAGTCCTCAGAGCACCATCGCACACGTGCGTTACCTTTAACAGACCGCTCCCTGCCCGACACACCACCGTCCTAAGCATGTTCAGCCTTTATCAAAACAGACGCTAAAAGATGACTGGGACAAATCAATGAATTCTTCTCGAGTTTGCACTACAAACGTGACCCTCTTACAGCTGCGGAACTCAAGTTACAACATCACGAGCGTGCCTCAGTGACAAACATCCGAGTCTGCGAGGGAAACAAATGCTTTCATTATATAGTTCCGGGATACATCAAACGCCAGTTTCTGAAACCGAGTGTGAAATATTACAATTAAATTGATAAAATTTTTACAAAAATGATAAGTACTACACTTTCATAAATCCTATAGTACTGCATCAAATAGTTTTGCATAAGTCAGTAGAAATGATAGTTTGTTGTGGTGAATGTGCAAAGTGGGCTCAAGTCCAGTGTTGTTATTAACAAAAAAATATTATAAAACTATTAGTTTTCATAATTGAAATTAGGCTAAAATAAAATAAAATATAATGATTTGACGAAACTTGTGTACAAAATTACAAATGTTTAAGTTGAAGTACCACTAAAACTAAAACTGAAAAAAATAATAAAAAAATAAAGCTACATTAAATATATATATTTAAAAAAAAAACAAAAGTGCAAATTCGCTAAAACTTAAACTAAAATTAAAATGAAAATATCTAAATCTAATTAGAAAAATCTATTTTGAAATAATTATATATAAAAATAGTATGCTATATAATAGTAGACTATGATAGTATACAAATAATATAAAAATAACAAATTGTGTTCAGTCAGTGCTCTTCAGTCACAATGGAGATTTGTCAAAATAATGCATTAAAATGCAAGTTAAAATAAAAAGATGTGAAAAAACACATTTTTCTTTCAAAAATTCATGTATTTTAATTGGTTTGACATTGTGGGTCAAAGTCTCACATGACAAAGTCTCACAAATTAATGAATTTGCACAACAGGAGAGTAACAGAAATATTCACTTTATTAGTATTTGACTTTGTTTTTCAATTTTTTTGTCCATATGTCCACTTGATGGAATATTGAATAAACATACAATTATGTTTACAAAAATAAATCAGAAAAAAAGAACAAAGAAGGTAAACAACTACAAAAATATATAAATATAAAGTGGTGCAATAATATAAAATCAGAATGAGGATTCAATCAGGTATAAAAAAAAAAATCAAATAATTATTTTTTGAAATCACAAATTTTTAAGTCTTAAAGTTAAAGACCTCACAGACTTTTAAAATCGTCATATATATTTTTTATCCAGAGTCTCTAATGCGGTCTATTCACAGCCTTACTTGGATTTTGTAAGTAAAACTGCAATTATAAATGTGAAATTTGTATATAATTAAAATATAATTATATATATTAAATTTATTATAAATACAAAATATAATTAATTTTATCCTCTTTAGAATAATCAGTGAAGCCAAAAAGTAAATTTTCTCATAAAACTGAGAGAGGTCTTGAATACTGAATATTTTTATTGATACATTTCTGTCACACCAAAATATTGATCCAAGTTTACTTTTTTATTATTATGCTTTAAATGACAAAAACAAAACATTATGAAGCCAGGGGAACAATGGAGAGAAGAAAGAAAATATAAGAAGAACAAGGTGAAAAAAAGGAAAGTACAATCACAGACATGCAGGACCTTTATATCACTTTATATAAGGATTTTGAGATTAGAACACAAGTGGACAGTTTTAATTGCCTTTCTATTTCTGTGTTGAATAGTACAAAAATAGTTTTCCAATTCTTTATAAACCTTTCTTTTAAGGGCTTTTTGTTAGAAAACTTACCCTTATGAATGTGAAACTTGACTAATATGTGCAGATTAATAACAAAAGCTTTGTTATTCACATTATCATAGTTAAAATTAAAGAGTACCTTTTCTTTGATAAACAGAGACATCATACCATAACTTTTTCACATAACTACAATGCCAGAAGATGTGGGGGACTGTTTCCAGGTGCAAAGAGCAAAAAGAGCAACTAACATCAATTTCCTTCTTAAACTTACAGAGAAAATGTTTAACAGGTTAGAATTTAGCCTATGTATTATTTTGAAAGAGATTTCTTTTTACCTTGTTTGTAACAAAAAACATGTGAGGTAATAACCAAACACTTTCCTATTTAAGATTATTAACAAATTTGCACCAATAAGCAGTAGAGCAAGACTTGGTGGCAGGTTCCTTTGGAAACAGAGAACGAATAGATTTGACTGTTTTTATCCAAGTTTTCTCAACACCCATGTTAACAGGCCAGCGTCACACCTGTTCCTTCACCTAACAGCCATAAGCCACACCCATCAGCCCGCCCATTGGTCAACAGTCCAGCAAAGCCCGCCCTCTGGGTCAGGGGCAATTCCGACGTCATTAAAATCCCTGCAAGCCCCGCCTCTTTTTCTGTGAGTTTCTACACATCCCGTTTGATCATGGCGTTGGGTCATCAGAGTCAGTCCGCGGCACCTGTGGGATAGCGCAGAGTTACTCCGTCGAGCATCCGCGCAGCATCTGCCCTCAGTAGTGCGCTCATGGTGAGGAACTAACTTGTGACATCGTTTGAAATGTCACCGGACAGCTGAGAACTTCTTATAGTGACAGGATTTAACCAAGAGGAAAAACTTCGGTTGCCATGTCTCTCCTCTGCGTGAGAGGTGAGTGCTGTTTTAAATGTGTTTTCTAACTCACTGCATGTGTTTGCGGCTGTCTGACTCAGCAGGTGTTTTGTTTCTTTAAAAGTTCAGCCGCGAGAGCGATTTTTTTTTAAAACTATAAACATCTTATTATTTACTTTCTCTAAGATGTTTGCCGTTTTCGTGGAATAATATACAATTTATTTCAATTAAGTGATGCTGTCAAGATCAAGCAGGCTGAAATGTTATATAATTTGAGGTTTGCTGTAACGTTAGGTATGATGTGGTTTGAGGGAAGCAGCTGTTTGGCGTCGTGATGTAATACAGCTTTGCAGCACAAACAGGACAGTGCAACAATAAACATAGATTTCTAACATTATTGTTTAGTATAATAGTTTTTCAGTATGAAAAAAATAATAATTTGGTGTTGGCATTATTCAGAACATTATGAAAGACAATTCAGTAGCAAAAAAGGGAAATAAAGACTAAATTTGACTTGACTTTGCAAAAACGTAGGCGAAACTTGGAGTGTCATCTGTTAAAAAAAATACTAAATTTATGATAGGAAATTATAGTGTGTATAATAATATTTTAATATTGCGTATAATATATTAATATTTGTTTTTTAATATTTTAAATAGTGTATATATGTATGTGTGTGTGTGTATATGTATGCACGTGTGTGTATATACAGTAGGCAACATTTGAAGTGGATCAAAACCTTTCATCAAATTTGTCCTAAAACCAAAACAATACCCGTTTTTGTCTTAGGACAACTTTGTGCTTTATATATATATATATATATATATATATATATATATATATATATATATATATATATATACACACACACACGCGCGTATATACATTTCAAATATCATCAATCATGTAAATATATATTTTATATGTATGTAAATATAAAGAATTTTCTTTGTATCTTTTAATATATATATATATAATTCAATTCTGTAGATTCACTATGAAATAATTTTAATTAGTATTTAAGTAATTATTTACTCATATTTACTTCATTAGTGTATATATGTAAAATGAAAATGTAATCATTTTATTAACAATTTACACACACTTATAAATACTAATTGTATAAAGTAAATACTAATTTATTAAATACTAATTAAAATAATGGCATCTGTTTACTTATCCGTTTATTTGAAGTAACTTAATCTATAGAATTAAATATATTAAAATAATACATATTCTGTCTGTCTGTCTGTCTATCTATCTATCTACACACACACACACACACACGCACACACACACACACACACACACACACACACACACTTGTTTCGCATCCTATCCTTGTGGGGACTCTCATAGGTGTAATGGTTTTTCTGCTGTACAGACCGTATTTTCTGTCGCCCTACACCAACCCTACACCTAAACCTACCCCTTACAGGAAACTTTCTGCATTTTTACATTTTCAAAAAAGTTAATTGTGTATGATTTATGAGCTTGTTTATCCCTGGGGACCTCAATTTAGGTCCCCACCGTGACACAAGTCCCCATGAGTCTGTGTGTATTCAGGTTTAAGTCCCCACCGGGATATAAAAACAGGTATACACACACACACACACACACACACACATACATTAACATTTATTATAGAATTTTAATACAATTTATTGCTATAATATTAACAGATAATGTTAATTGAATATTTTAAATACTGTATTTTGTGATTTAGTTGAGTTATTATCATGCTGTACTTTGTAAATGCTGCTGGCTCATCAGGCCCTCTTGAAGGAAAGCAGATCAAAAGCATTGCGTGTCATGTGCTCTCATACTCCTTCAGAGACACACATACTCCTTTTATCTTTGGTCACCGGCCAGTTGCAGATCAACATCTCCATCATTTCCTCTCTTTCTTATCTATGCTCAATCTGCTCCAGTGGCAATGCTTGCTTTGCTGATTGCTGTCTTTGGTGAAAGTGTCTCTGCTTAATGTCCACACAGTATAGCTTGAAGGCTGAGTGCGGTGAATGTGGGGGTGGGACGGGGTCTGTATACTGACTGCTCGTCCTCATCTATGAAGAGGTGCAGGCTAATGTGATTTAAACAGTGACTGGGCTGTTTGACAAAAGAAGACACATGAAACCAGCTTAAAAAAGAAGCAAATGCGGACTAAATTTTCTGTGGAAGAGTTTTAGTTTGAAGCATGAAGTGTGTAAAAGGTGTTTGACTTTCCTTCCTTGTTAAAGGGAAACCATGCAGGCCTTTTACCCCCAACGCCTCCTTTCCTCAGGAACTTGTGTTGTTATACAGTTATGCAAGTAAAGCAGAAAGAATCAGCGGAGACGAGCAGATTTGCACACATACAATCACTTGCATAAGAAATATGTTCACTGAGGACCTCAAAACAAGTCAATTATTCAGAGAGACAAAGGAAATGTTTGTGCAGGAACTGGGCTGTGATTAAATTCCTCAGCGTGTCTCACAAGAGCTTTTATTTCTTTGGTTTAAGGTTTAAAAGTTCACAGCTCTTTTCTCATCACACTTACAGTATCCTCAGGTTTCACAAATTATACCTTTTACTCACACGAAATGTGCTTGCAGGTGAAGTTTGGCTTTGTGGATCAACAGTTAGAAAACGTAGAAGTCTTTCTGCATGGTTTCGATTGTGTTGTGGTTTCTTCATTGTCCTTTCTTAAAGGAGTCATCGGATGCCCATTTTGCACAAGTTGATATGGTTCTTAATGAAAAGTCTATAACATATTTTGGTTAAAATTTCTCAATAGTAGTGTAAAAAACACCTTTTTACCCTGTCAAAATCAGCTCTGTTTTCAGCGAGCTGTTATTTAGTCCATGTTGCTTTAAATGCTAATGAGCTCTGCTGACCCCGCCCATCTCTTCCGTGGAGTGACGAGCAGACTATAAACTTCAGCAGCTAAACTGGCTAACTAGCACGTTATTAGGAAAGGCGATTTGCAAAGATTCATAAAAAACCCTTATACTCACTTCTTCTGTAGGTGAAGCTGGATCACAAATGATTTGCGCGAACATAGACGCATTTAGGCAGATCAGCGCATTCCCTTCAAAATGAAAGTAACGTTAATCCTCTGCGTCTTCAGCGGCTCAGATGTCTGGAGTAACTGACGACTGTTATATTCATTCATTACGTCCAACAACAAAATGCCTCAATCGCTTAATTGACGTTCTTGTCTTCCCCTGCACCGGAGTCGGTCGGACTGTTTACAGCTCACTCAGGGTGGGTCTAAGGTAAGACGGTCTTGTCAATCAACTCTTGTGGGAGTGGTCTATACAGAACTACGTCATTCTGACAGGGCGCTCAGAACAGCCTGATTTGAGAAAGGGGGTTTAAAAAAAAAAAAAACACTGGGTGCGTTTTTATCATGATAGGATGGATGTGTACACACACTTCCAACACACTTTTATGTTCAAACAACTTGAAAAGTGAATTTTGTATATGATGACCCTTTTAAACTTAACTGGAACAGGAGGATTTGAGTATTTGGACGCACAAACGGCATTTACAATATGTGTCCGAACCTGATGTAATACAATTGTCAACTTATCCATGACAGCATGAGTGCTGCTGTCATTGCACCAAAAAGAAGACAAAAAATCTTGAAAAAATTAATAATATAATTTATGATAAAAGAAATGTTTACAAATGCAAAAGTCTCTTTTTGTCATCAGAGCCGCATTTATTTAATCAAAAAATAGTGAAAACAGTAATGTTGTGAAATTTAGAATTACTTTTTTCTATTTGAATATTATCAAAATGTGATGTAAAGCTGAATTTTCTCATCATTACTCCAGTCTTCAGTGTCACATGATCCTTCGGAAATCATTCTAATATGCTGATTTGCTGCTCAAGAAACATTTATTATGATTGTCAATTTAAAAAGAAAATAGTTGTACTGCTTCATATTTCTTAATATAACTAACTGATACATTTTTTTCCCAGGATTCTTTGATTTAATAGAAAGTTCAAAAGAACAGTGTTTATTTGAAATAGAAATCTTTTGTAACATTATAAATGTCTTTACTGTCACTTTTAATGAATTAAATGTCTTTCCTTGCTGAATAAAAGTATTCTTTTTTTTTTTAAAAGATTTAAAATAAAAAATCTGTAAATGAACTTATTTCAAATGTTTTATTAAAATATTATTTATTTACATTTTTATTTATGGTTTTTAGTATGACAAATGTTATGTGTATAAATATTAAATCTATATTTAATACATATTTATATAGTGTATAAATTAAAAAGGTTTTGTAATTTTGTATTTTTTATATTTGTTTATTTAATTTATTTAGATTCTTTTACAGGAGTATAGTCATCGTACTTAAAATGCCTTAACTGTAGGTGTAAAATGTGTTTAATGATGTTGCAGAACGTTCTAAATAACCACATTTGTCAAGTGAAGTGATTTTCTACAGATCTCCCTCTTCTCAGTGTAGGAAGCAGTGAACACTGGGTAGGGAGCTATTGTACTATCTAGTGCAGAAGGAGAGCCTGAACCAAGCACAGGTTGTTGTATGTGCAGTGAGAACTGTCGTTTAGCTGATGAAATCCTCCAAATATCGTCCTCCGTCATGTATTACCTGCGTTTACACTAGCCTAAGAAGCATTCTGGCCTTCCTGACTCACCGTCCGCCTCTTTCATCAGGATCATGGTTGTGTGTCTTTATTTATTGCTGTTCAGACAAAAGGCCCATCTCCATGGTGATGTTATTACACACACAAATGAGCGATCTCCACGCACCCACGTAAGACAGACACAAAGAACGGCCGCGTGGGGTCACGTGGACTTAAGTGTGTCCGGTTCGCTCCGATCTCTAGACACGTTTGTTGTGGCTTTGCGGAATAATTGAATTGGTGCACGTTTGCAGACATTTATCAGATCGGCTTTATTACAGCCATACAGGCTGCTGATCTGCTGTGGTCGCTATGTTTAATTAAAGAGATAAAAGAGTTATTGAACAGGCGGCTTTGTACACTTGTGTTGTGTGTTGATGGATGTGTGTATTTATGAAGCATGCATGCATGGCTGGGTTTTACATCTCTACTGCATTCACAGGCAAACTCATTGTGACCCCCTGATGGGGGAATGAAGGTGATGTTAGTGCGTTTAAATCATTTATTGCAAGCAGAGAATGCATTCGGTTATTGTTTTTCAGCAGTTTTGCAGGATTAATTACAGAGTGAATTGTCTGGTTGTATGTATATGTTTTAATGTTTTATTTTATAAATCTTTGATAATTCAATGTCATATGAGAAATTAATCCATAATGGTATTGATTGAAGCTTCACTAACCTTACATACACAAAACTTCACTGCAAGTATTGATAGAGTGTAGTTAGTTGAGTAAGTGAGTCAGATTGATTCACTACTAACCGATAAATGAGTTTGTTCAGCGACGGATTTGTTAGATTGATTCAGATTGAGTTTTCAGATCCATTCAATTAAAGGACAGAGTCATACGAGTTATTTGTTTGTCAGTCAGATTACGCTGGATGTGCTGTTTTGTTGGTTTTTGTGTGCAGCTCGTGAGGACATTAATGTTGTCTTGCCATTATTTTACGGTGAATTGTTTTTACGGTGATCTAATTAAATTTAGATGGCAAGCAAGACTGCAGTTGCAATATGAAACGTAAATGGCATTATTATTATTATTTTTTTGCTTTAGATTTTGTGTCAGTGTCACCTGGTACTGTTTTTGTTTTGGCTGTAAATCGCTATTTAACCATTGTTTTAGCAAGCTCACCTTTAGCTGGACTCACTTCTCATAATAACACTCACTTTTCAAGATCCAGTCCCATGCCTCACAGAATAAAAAGAAAAAAAGGTAACTGCAGCTTTTTATCTCACAGTTGACTTTTAGCAATTCTGAGCTTGTCTTTCAATTCTGACTTTTGTCTCTTTAAATTCTGTGCTAACATCTCAATTCTTTTTTTTCTGCCATAGAATAAAAACTAAAGATATTTGCAGCTTTTTATCTCACAATTCCAATGATTGATTTATTTATGAGAATTGTGTTATCTTACAATTGTGAGTTTATATCTCGCAATTCAGAGTATATATCTTACAATAACAAGAAAAAAGTGAGTTGTGAGATATAGGCTCAGAAATAGAGTGGGTGATATACTGGTAGACACGATTAACCCATAGAGATTTTGGACTATCTTCTCTATTGCAGTTGGTTACATGTTCACGTGACTTTGCTGCGCTACGTGGTCACGAAAACTTATTGTTACATGCGTTTTTAAGTATTGCGGTTTAACAGCAAGTGATTTTAAGCCACTGAAAAGCAATCAGCAGTGAAAGAGAACTCATTTTACTCTCTGAGAGACTGTTTCTGAGCACTGTCAGAGAGGCACACGCACATGAAGACTGTGCTCACAGAGCACGGGAATATTGAACAGAGTTATTTTTGCCGCTTTATAGGCCTTGAACGGTTAAATACATGCACTTGTAAGTGTCAAAATGTCATCTTTGCAAGTATCCTCGTAAACCCAGTAATTTAGGTCTTAAGTGAAAGCATACAGCTGAGAAATAAAACGTGTAACAGTAGATTGGATCCAGGTAGCTCTTAAAATGACAGCAGTCTAATATTCCTGTTGTCTGTCATTCATGTTAATCAAACAACAGAAGAGAGAAAATCGCTCACTGCTCTTGACTAAATCACTTTTGTAACATTTTAATTACACAGCGAAGAATAGGCAGTGTTTTTATACATTTGATTACTTTGTATGTAGCGTTTCTTATTTATTTGTTCTACTGTAGTTTTTTGTCCTATTGCTTGTAATTAGTTTCTTATTCTTAAAGGTGTAGTGGGACATCTCGGAAAATGCTAACTTTAGCCTGATAGCACTGAAAGCGAACGTCCCACCCTCCCTGCAATCGCCGTCGAAAGCCACGCCCCCTGAACACACATACGCTCAGAGAGCGGAATACCAGAGACAACATTAAATTACTACATCAACGGTTTCCAATAACAGTCCTCA
>JAFVLL020025630.1:0-15036 GCA_021397915.2 Tor tambroides | reverse complement strand
CGCGCATATGGTATTAATTTTATTTGTGCAGGTCTTAAAAAAGGTCTTAAAAAGTCTTAAATTTGAGCTGAAAAATCCTGCAGCAACCCTGTTTAAATGATTGCACTCCTGGTAATATGACTTCTTTTGTTGCATCTTTTTAAGCTTCTCTGTTGATAAAGGAGAAGCAGGGTGATGTGAGCGAGGCTGCTGCATTGATGTGCATTCTGCTGTTTGATGAAATAGCAAGAATGGATGTTTGGTATGTTTTCTTTGTTGTACGGTCTGTGTGTCTATATGTAAAATATCTGCAGCCAGTTGCATTCAACCCTGTCAGTTAACAAAACCCTAATTGATGACATACTTATAATTATGAATGTTTTCTTTAACTTAAAAGAATAGTTTACCCCAAAATTTAAGATTTGCTGAAAATGTACTCAACCTTAGGCCATCCAAGATGTAGATGAGGTTGCTTCTTTATCGGAACAGATTTGGAGAAATTTATCATTACATCACTTGCACACCAATGGATCTTCTGCAGTGAATGGGTGCCGTCAGAATGAGAGTTCAAACAGCTGATTAAACAACACAATAATTCACAAGTAACACACATGACTCCAGTCCATCAATTACTGTCTTGTGAAAAGCTGTATGTTTGCAAGAAACAAATCCATCATTAAGGTGTTTTAACTTTAAACCGTCGCTTCTTTCATCCATGATCCAAATCTGACATATTTGTTTAGTACTGTTTTAAATGGTAAACGGTGCTTGATCTATGCATATTTCTCTCCTGATTCGGACGAGACGACTTTTTCACTAGAGAAGACTAGTATGTTAGCAGGTAGCAACAGTTTGAAGTTAAAAATGTCTTGATGGATTTGTTTCTTACAAGCATGCAGCTTTTCACTTGACAAGACATAGTGATTGTGATGTTTTTATCAGCTGTTTGGACTCTCATTCTGACGGCACCCATTCACTGCAGAGGATCCATTGGTGAGCAAGTGATGTAATGCTAAATTTTCCAAATCTCTTCTGATGAAGAAGCAACCTCATGTACATCTTCGATAGCCTGAGAGTGAGTAAATGTAAGGAAATGTTAATTTTTGGTGAACTGGTCCCTTAAATCGATACTTCACCCAAAAAATGTTTTAATTAAGTGGGGTCCATTGTTGTTTTGGACTCTAATGACTTTCATTGCATAGACAGAAACACATAAAAACCAGAATGCTTTGGCTCACGCTACCAACATCTTTGTTTCCTGATCAGGACTGATAAAGCTGGCTCAGACACAGGCCTGTCTTCCTTCTCGCTGCCTGCTGCCATTATACGGAGGTAAATCACATCCATTACGACATTCTAGCTGTGCATTAAAAGAAATGGCCGTTTAATTTCACCATAACCTTACTTTCAGAGGTATCATAGGTAAATTAAATGGTGATTTAACTATTATTTGACAGATTAATTGCATATTAAATGCATTATCTCATAATTTCTCACAGGTATAATCTGCCGTTTCAAGCTCCTTCACACCATGCAGTAAGTCCCTACTGTTCAGTTCTTCCTCCATACTCAGATTTGCTGAGTCTGAAGCCTGCCTGGGAAGCACTGAAGATCACCTGGAACACAGCATGGCATTCTGGGATTGATGGACTGCTAGAGCATCTGAGGGGTTTTAGGAGTGATGTACCTGAGTAAGTTGGATTTGGGTTTTCAAGGATTTTAAATGTAATTTAATTTGTAACACTTTACAATAAGGTTTCATTTGTTCATATTAGTTAAATGCATGAACTAAGAATGAACAATACTTCTATGGGATATGTTAATATGTCAGTGGTAATTTCAACATTTACTTATACATTTTTAAAATTAAAAGTTGCATTTGCTAACATTAATTAATGGACTGTAGACTAATGTGAGTAAACAGTGAACGGTTATATTTTACATTATAGTTTACTTACTAACATTAACAAAGACTAATAAATGCTTTAACATTTGTAAATGCATTAGTTAACAGTATATTTTAACAAATCAACCTAATTAGTGAATTTTGAAAATGTTTTATTTATTTGTTTTTAAGCACTAAAATTGTATTGAGCATTAGAAGTTTGGGGTAGTAAATCTAGATCATCTTAAGAGTTAAGATAGATCGCTTTCATTGTTGAACTGTTCAGAAACTTTAACAGTGTACAATTTATGTTTTAGGATAAATGTCATTTTAATACGCAGCAGCTGTTGTTTTGTTGCCAAGATTAAAATGATTACAGATCTGCTGGCAGTAAACCTGTCTAGCCTCCTTAAAGAAATAAATGAAAAAATTAAAATTCTGTCATTATTTACTGTCATCCCAAACCTGTACGATGTTATTTATCTGTGGAAGGAAACTTTTATTTATTTTGAAGAATCTTTATGTAACACTTGCAATATATCAACAGCTCATGGTAACCATCTGTGTAAAACTCAAAAAGAAAAAAAAATTGCCATAAAAAGTTCCTTATGATCTTCTGAAGCCATATGACAGCTTTGTGCGAAAAATCAGACAAATGTATTTATATTCCTTTATAATCATCACCAAAGGTTATATCTAACACACGTTTGCATCCAGAAATTAAAAACATTTACTTTCTGAATTCTGGAGTTCTTAATGGCATAATGTTTTCTCGCTACACCTCTTTAACCCTCATTTTTTTACTTCCAAGGTTTCATGGTGAACTGGCGCTGTCCGAATCTGAGGTGGTGGTCTTAAGAATAAGCAACTTAAGGTCCGGGTTACAGGACTGTGTTCATGCGGTACGGGACGCGAGCTCCCACAGCATCGTGACCTTTGCCATGACCAGGATGCACCTGTACCTCCTCGCAGACCGCCTTGCACTCAAATCCACCGCTCAGAGCAGCAAGAACATCCTGCAAACCCTGAGCTGGCACAACGCTGTAGAGAGGTAAGCTCTCTGTGTGTGATCTATTGATTTGTTTTCCTGTATCTCCAGATTTGTGATTTGTGATCACCAGGCATGACTTTGCATGAGCTTGATGAAGTGCGCCAGCATATCACAGCGCTAAACAATGAATGAGCTGACACATTCAGACACGAAGTGGAACAATGTTTTATCTTTGGCAAAATAGAGCTTAGAAATGACACTGATGCTACAACTAAATATAGTACTGTTCAAAAGTTTAAGGTCAGATATTTTTATTTTTATTTTTTCTTAAAGAAATTGATTCTTTTGTTCAGCAAAGATGCATTAAATTGATCAAAAGTGACAGTAAAGACATTTATAATGTTACAGAAGACTTCTCTTTTAAATAAATGCTGTTATTTTGAACTTTCTATTTATCAAAGAATCCTGAAAAAAATGTATCATGGTTTCCGCACAACTGATAATAATATTTTATGTTTCTTGAGCACCAAAACAGCATATTTGTATGATTTTTGATGGATCATGACATGTGACACTGAAGACTGGAGTAAAGGCAGCTGAAAATTAAGCTTTGCCATCACAGGACATTTTAAATATATTCAAATAGAAAACTGTTCTTTTAAACTGTACAGATTTTTTACAATATTACTGTTTTACTGCCTTAAACAATGCAGTGCAATAAATTGTGCATGTGTTTAACCAGAGAAAGCACACAGTTTAAAGTATTTTGCAATAACCATTTTAAAAATAATATCCAATTACAAAATATTTTACACCCTTGTAAGGCACATTTTAACTCTTTGAACATTGAGAAATATTTAGAAAATGATGCATATTGTAGCAATATATCACAATATAACTGTTTTAATGTATTTTTAATCAAATAAATACAGTCTTGGTAGGACACTTCTCTCAAAAACATTAAAAGTCTTACCAAGCCCAAACCTTCGAATAATAAAGTAAACTCTTTTTGTTAATCTGACAGATTTCTGATGGTACGTCCAGCTTGCCGTCAAGATGAGAGGCTGTTGGTGGATATTGTGTCATTCCTCAACACCTTCTTCAAGCAGAACCAGTCTGAACTGGACCACCAGGACCTAAAATGGCTCTTAGAATTACTCCTAAACCAGGTATTCCTGAATAAACCATAGCTGTCTTGAATCTGTTATGGATGAGTGCCTGCATTTCTCCGTGATTACTTTGGAGACCTCGTAAAACAATAAAGAGACTTATTGTACCATGGTAATTAAATTAGTTTGCCCTCCTGCCTCAGATGAACACAGTGTGGTGTATTTATTAAGAAGAGCTGAAATAAATCACACTGCGGAGCAATACAAAAACATTAATATTGTATTCATCAGCTGTCAGTGTTTTTGTTTCTCACACTGAGGATGAATGGCTTTATTTCTTAAAAGTCTCTTCCTGCCTTACCTCGCATTAATGTGTATGTATGCAAACAAACCTGCCTTGACGCCCGACAGAGAACGCTGGGTTTGATGAAACGCCTGGTGGGGGAGGTGGTGAAATGCAGAGAGCATCCACAGTCGCTGGAGTGTTTCTCAAACATCTGTGCTGTCTAAATGAAACACAGGCACTACAGTGCTTCTTTTTTTTAAATGGTGCCTGCTAAAGCAAGCACAGGCTTATTAATATTCTTTTGCACCAAATTTTAAAATGTAACCCATCCTGCATCATTAGAGCTTCGGACATGAATGATTGCTCAAATAGTGCAGCTTAATGAGGAGGAGTACACTATTTACTTTCGAATGTTCTAGCAACCACCTGCAAGTGCTGTTATTCATAACTAAAACTATTAAAATCATTTTTGGTAATTGAAATATAATAAAGCAGAGATAAAATAAAAATATTAGATGAAAAACATGAAGAAACTTAAATGAAAATTAGAAATGTTGCTTTGTCAGCTAACCAAAATAAATGAAGATTACAGAAACTGAAATTAAAATAAATTAAAGCTAAATAGAAATATTAAACAACAGACTGACAAAAAGTGAAAAAAATTACCATCACATAAAATTACTAAAACTAAAATTAAACTAAACACTGAAAATATAACAAAAGCCAGTTCAAAATATTAATAAATAGTACAATAGTATATAAATAATACTAGAAAAACACTGAACTACGAAACCACATACCAGTGCCTTAGCAACCACCCACAACATCATTGCAATGCCATAGCAGCCATTTAAAACGGCATAGAAATCACCTAGTGGCCGTCCTAGCAACTAGAACATCCTAGCAATCGACTAGAGAACACTATGTAGGGCCATATGATTTCCAGGTGCGGAAAACGTAGATGGGATCGTTGAATTCAGTCATAAAAATGGAATTTACTGTGTATCTCAGAAAGTCGTGGAATTTGCCAAATTTTGGATGAGTAAATCAAAAGTAGGTCAGTACACTTTAATCAAAATGCGACATGGACTGTATCTGTGACTATTAAGACACAAAATATCGTTTAAATATAATCCTGCATGTTCTGTGTCTCTGAGTGAATGAATGGTGCAGATACACGGGTTTTTTTTACTACACACATACTGAAACGCTAATGACGTTGGCAGTGTTTTCAAGATCTGCCATCTTAAATATATGAGTACATGAACACACAATCTCTAGAACTGCTTTGAGAGTCACTTCATGAGCATTTTACCATTTCTTTTGAGAAAAAACTATTGTCATATCATATAAACAAAGAAACTTAAAGGTCTTCACAGCATCCCGTCAAAATAAGAGTTGGGTTTAACTTGAAGAAACTGTGACTACTATCATTACATTACTTAATGTAATGATAGTAGTACTACTACTACTACTAATAATAAAATGATTATTAAAAGATTATTTTTATATTTACCAGAAATTTTTTTTTTATCAGTATTTATTTATTTATTTATTTATTTATTTATTTTTACCAGGAAAATGTAAATACACAACACCGTATTTCTGGAAAATAATAATAAATAAAATAGTTTTTTTTTTAATAAAATCAATTATTTATGTATGCTTTTGATTATTGAATGAAACCGTTCAAATGGAATCCAGAAAATAAATGGAAAAACAGAATTTGGTAAAAAAAAAAAAAAAAAACTAAATGTGAAAGAGAAAAATAAAACGTATTTCATAGGGCCTTGAAAATGTAATTTTTCTTAAACTTTTAATAAATTGCTGTTAAATTGTGCAAGTTTCATGATTTCTTCAGAAAGTGTAAAATCTACTTAGTCCATGTTGTGTAAATTTATATCTAAATATGAAGGAATTTGATTTCTAGTGATGCTGACTGAGGAATTTGTAATAAAGCTGCTGTTTTTAGTGTCATTCCTATGGCAGATGAGGATGGTGGTGTCATCAAATTGTGTTCAGCTGAATCTGGAGGTGTCCGATAGCTGTAATTGACAGATCACATTGTTAAGTACCTGTGTGTTCGTGTGTGTAGGAGTCGCACACCTTGCTAAACTTGTTGCTGAGTGGTGAAGCGCAGACCCACACACGGATCCAGTCACAGGGGGAAGCGGACAAGCTCCAGGCCCACCTCAGTCACCGGCTACAGAGAGAACTGACAGGGCTCTTCAACACTCTGCTGCTTCGAATGACGCACACTTCTGACAGGTAACACACACACACAGCGATGGGTGACACAAACGCAGGATAATGACTCACAAACTGAATGAGTCACTCTCACACACACAAAATGACTCACTTGACTCATTTAGCGACAGACTCACACTTACTGACTCACTCATATTCTTTAACACATGCAGTGAGCCATCTATCTATAGAACAGACCCACACACACTGTGGCACCTGAGTCCTGTTTGAAGACTATAAAAATGTTATTTCTCACCATTTTGCTTGACTAAAACTATTAGGCCATAATATACTACAATTCAAAAGTTTGGGGTTGGTAAGATTTTTTTTAAATGTTATTGAAATAAAATGTTTTTTGCTTAAGTCTCTTAAGCTGAGTAAAAAGAATAATCTTGTGAAATATTAATATATTAATATATTTTAACAATGTGATTTATTCCTGTGATGCAAAGCTAAATTTTCAGCAACCATTACTCCAGTCTTCAGTGTCACATGATCCTTCAGTAATCATTCTAATATGCTGATTTGTTGCTCAAAAATATTATCAGGGTTGAAAACAGCTGCTTAATATTTTTATGGAATCTTTTTTTAGGATTCTTAAATGCTGTTCTTTTAAAATTTCAATTCATTCATTTTAAACCTTTTGTAACATAAATGTATTTTCAGATTTGATCAATTTAATACATACCTGCTGATTATAATCCTGCTGACATCAAACTTCAAATGGTAGGCCTATTTACCAGGGTATTCCAGTTATTGTAGCTAAATCATGGCTTGAAATTAACTTTTTTTTTTTTTTTTTTTTTTTTAATTGGTAGCACTGCTGCTCCCAACTTCTAAAAATGAACTACAATTACAAAAACCACAACTACAATTTATATATATATCAAGGAACTGCTTAACCCGTTTTGCTGTGAAACAGGGCATTGTCCTGCATGAAATTTGTTGGCTGATTGGGAGATGCTTGCAGGGAAGGAACCACATCTGCATTTGCATTTACATTTGCATTTACATTTGCATTTACTCTGCCATATAGCTGTATAAGAGGCCCAACTCCTGCTGCACAAAACATCCCCCAAACCATGACACTTCCTCCTCCACCTTTCCATAACTTTAACTAACACTAACTAACTTCACACACTTTGGGTTCAGTCTTTCCCTAATTTGACATGGAACATAATGTTTCCCATCATACCCAATTAAATTAACCCCTTAACTGTCACTCACAGTTTTGAACATAGACATTATAGTGCACTATCCAAACTTAAATTTTTATAATTCATGAACGAAAACATTTTGTAACATCTCAGCAAAGGTGAGCTTAGCCTTTTGATTCTTTCTGGTGATGAGAGGCTTCATCATTGCAGAGGGCACTTTCAGTCCGACTTCTCTTAAACATGCCGAGACTGATCATTACCCTGTTCAGTACTGAACTGGCAAGCAATTCCAGCTGCAGTGTTGAACCGATTTCCTATTGAGAGTCTCTGCATTATCATGTCCTCTCGTGCATTTGTTTTTTGTGGATGCCCAGCCTTTTTGGGGGACTTGAATGAGTTCCATACAATACAGTAACTTTTCAATTTCAACAATAACTGTTCTTTTTCAAAAATCTCATTTTAAGTTTTTTTTTTATACTGTTCTTTAGAATACAGTTAATTTATGAAAGATGCTTTTAAAAAGTGCCCTTCCACTCCTGTTAGGATAAGTTCAAATGGGACTAAGCAGTGACCTTGGAATTTGGAAAATTGTAAGTTATTCTCTAATATTGATCTCCACTGTAAAGATTAAAAGCTATGATTAAAGATTAAAAGCTTCAACAGTCAAACCTGATCCTGAATACTTTGCTGCACACTGCATTTCTTGTGCTTGACACTCTCCTGTGTTTAATCAAGCTGTCGCACTTAAAATGTGTGGATTCAGTAGCGAATGCAGTGTTACCTGCAACCTCTGTCCCACAAGCTTTACAGTGACTGCAGTGCATTGAGCCTTTTTCATAGCAAAGCCACTCTTTCAGCCACTTTCTTCGAAAACTCTAAGCCTTCTTTTCCGCTGATGGATCCACATTCACCGCATGATCTCCATCACCAACTCCAGGTGTTATATTACCTGTAATTTTAGGCGGCTTACAAAAGAAATGTGTTCTTTTCATCTTCTCTCTTCTCACTTTATATTTTGCGTGCTAGTTAGCTCCCTGTCACATAACAGTGGAGCACAGTGAAAGGGAGTGACGATATTAACCAACCTGGAAAATCTGCATTAAAGCTAAGAATGTACTGATGAAGTTTAATTGGTTATGTAATGTTGGATACAATGGTGGACCGGTCACTGTAGTAGCTCACAGCGGGCATATACTGTGCAGTAATTAGTGAATATTTTGTAGAGAAGTGATACAGGTTGCACCACAACAATTATTTGCATTTGTAAAAATGCTCCCAAATATGTTATCACACAGATTAAATTCCGGGAGCATATGCAACCAAATGGTCACAAATTCAAACCTTGTAAATCTTTCATTGAAAAGTTATGTATCACATGTCAGCAAAAGATTATGTAGTAAACCTCAAACTAGGACTGGGCGATATATAGCACGATATGATCATGCGCATCTCGTCAGTAAAGCTGGTTCCGTGATTAGCGGTAAATCTCCATCACCTGCTTTCAAATGGAGCGGCAGTTAACACACAGAGCCGTAGTTCACTGACAAGCTGCACAATATCGCGTTCATTATCGAAGGCGATTCATCTGCGATAATGAACTCGATATTGCGTAGCTTGTCGGTGATCTACGGCTCTGTGTGTTAACTGCCGCTCCATTTGAAAGCAGGTGATGGAGATTTACCGCTAATCACAGAACCGGCTTTACTAACGAGATGCGCATGATCATATCGTTCGATATATCGCCCAGCCCTGCCTCAAACCTGTGTTTCCCGTATGCACACCACAGTTCAATGTGACCGAAACATGTGCGCTAACCCCCGCTTCACGGCCCCAAGAAGCTTCTAAGATTTTTTTTGAGTAAAAGAATGATATCATTCTTTGATCTGAGTCTTTTTTCTAACAGGATGATTGGTTTGGAGACCGCTGTGCATTTTAATTAAATCTTCAAGTGTATTCAAAAGCCGTAGCTGCTATTGAGCTTAGTGCGCACCTGTGGTTAGTGAGGGTGCGAAAACACTCTGTCACATCTGTTTGCTCCCCAAAACACACTCATTGAAAGCATTTAGTCCGACAAGGCAGATTTGTTATTCCAAAAACACTCCTCCTTTTCTCTCTGCCGTACATGCATAAAATGTTTTACTATCCTCATTAGGAGTCTTCTCCTTCTACCTGCCATCTGGGGGGAAATACAAATCTAATGACGCTTTTGATTTAATTTTGTTATTTATGGAATAACTCTTCTGAAAACTCCTTGAGGATCCGTAAATTGGAAACTCCCACTGTTTGTTGTTGATGTATCAAGGCCCTGTAATGCAAATCTGATCTACTAAGACATTTCCCTGCATACATTTTCAGTTTATGAGCAGCAATCTAACAGGTATCATTTGTTTGGGGTGCTTGTTATGGCACTTCTATATTATAATTGTTTGTAATCCATAACAGAAGAAAAGTATTTTGGAAAAACAGCATGAACGTGTTCCTTAGTAAGAAACACATGGATGGAGTGGTTTGATGCTGCAAGAAGAATAGAAAGCATAAATAATATGAATAAATTAAAGTTTAGCAAATAGATTAAATTAAATTCACACAATCAGGACGTTTTATTTTATTTATTTATTTTTACTTTCAAATCTGTAATGTTTTGGTTACCAGCCCTTGTCTTGAAGTACTTGGTCAAAACAAAACAAAACACTACAATAAAATAAAATAAAAAAACTACAATAAAATAAACACATGATCCTTCAGAAATCATTTTAATATGATGATTTGGTGCTCAAAAAATTTTTTTGTCAGTGTCAAGTCGTTCTGCTATTTCTGCAGAAACCGTGATACATTTTGTTATTCAAGATTCTTTGAAATGAACATTTATTTAAAATAGAAATCTTTTGTAACATTATAAATGTCTTTGCTGTCATTGATCATTTTAAATAGTCCTTGCAAAGTTTAAGCACTACTGTATCTTATTGACCCCATACTTTTGAAGAGTATTGTATATACTGCTTCATACTAAGGCAAAGATCCCGATTCTGACGACTCTGTTTCTCACTCGTTTGCATTTGTCATCTTTTTTTAAAGGATGTGTGAGGTTCTGTCTGGGCCGTTTGCCTCTGAACTGTCTCTGCGCCTGCTACAGTGCCTGCGCTTGTCCGACGCTCCATGCTTCTACGGCCTGCCATCTCTAGAGCGCACTCTCAGGACCATGGCCCATGTGACCGCCCTGCCCGGCTGGAGCACACACACACCCAGCATGGATCCAAACACACTCTGCCTCAAGTACCTCAGTGGCCTCTTGGAAGTATGCATACACACATGTGCTCAAGTGCCTCGGTTACACACTAGAATATATTTTGCACAGATTATATACACTTCCTGTTGCTCTCATCCAGACAGAACACATTAAACGCACACTCACACTCAGAGTCCAAGATGTTCCCAAACACTTAAGCATGAATCACTTCATACCGACCAACCTGTGTCTCAGCTGCATCTCATTTCGCATGATGAAATTTCTTTTTCTCCAGACTGCTAATTATGATCTTGTTCCTTTTTGACTGCTCTTCCCAGGTCATCTCTTCATTCTATGTAGATTTGGGCGGAAACTCGATGTCCTTCATGGGCAAAGGAGTGACAAAAAACGCAGTTATCTGCCTGCTTCATCTGTCACATGAGATGATGAAGGAAAGTAAAAATGAGGTCAGAAATGCCATTGCAATTGACACTGATATCACAAGGCTTTGAATATGACACTAGGGGGTGCTAAAACTTCTTTTAATCAATTTAGTGAACGTGATGTTGGCCGATTATATCGGTTTGTCACTAGAAATCTGTATAATATTAAGTTGAATGGTTATCAGTACAGCAGTACTCCATATTTAGTGTGTTTGTGTGTTGTTTAAGGACTGTATATCCTTGTGGTCTCTGGGCCGTGAGCAAAGTTCTGATGGGCAGAGTGCCGCCCAGCTTGGCTTGGCCTGGTTAATTCCCCTGTGGGTGGACCGAGACCCTGAGGTGAGGCCTTCATGTAGAATGCACATTATGGCTATACAATAGGTAATTAACATAAAGTACTGTTTTGAATACATTTTGAAAGCTTACATGTCCTTTGGTGTGGCATGCTAAAGTTAATCTAGAACTGTTTTAAATAGCATTTGCTAATTATTTTATAATTATTATGAATTCAGTTTGCTGTAAACATGATAATTGGAGTTTTTTTAAATGATTAATTTAGTTTTACACCATTGGACCAATTAAAATTAAATGTTGATGGCGAAAGTCGATTACTGTAAAAATTATGAAAAACAAATTAATGGTGAATAGTTGACAGTGTTTTGTTATAATAGATAGTTTGATATAAATTTTACATAAATATTTGGAATTAGCCTTTAGTTTTGTATTTTCAGTTTTAATTTGTTTAGGCTTTAGTAATTTATAATAAAGTTTTTGTAATTTGAATTAGTTTATTTTTGAATATTATAATATTAATTACGTTTTAAGTATTAAAATTAAGATTAATTAATTAAAATGTTATTTTTATTTCTATTTAAGTTTAAATAATTTAGTACTTAAACTTATTATCAGTTAGTTGCCAAGGCAAAATTTTGTTATTTGTCAGTTTCATCTAATATTTATATAATTTTCAAGTTTATTTGAATTATTTTTTTTTTTTAGTTTGATTTAGTTAACAACACTCTCAGTTAAAGAACTTGACATATTTTCCCAAACATTTATATAAATTTTAACCTACAATGTTTATTTTGACAAAAGTCCATGGACATCTTATGTATCTTATATAATCAATATATATATATTTTTTGACACATTTTTTTAAATGAAGTTCTGTCCAAAAAGTAATTTAAAAATAACATCCCGATGTGGTCTTAATTGGATCAAAAGTACAAGATTTGAAATAATTGAAATTGTTTTAGATTTTCAAAGCTCCACCAAATACTGAGTCACCATGTTTTCTTAAATAAACATTCTCTGTACATTGTCTATGATTGCATTCAGTGCCAATGTCAATTTATTAAATGTACGTGTCCATAATTTTGATGAAAACCTTATTTAGCAATTTGTGTGCCTTGGCCTTCTGTTTTGGATAGTTTTCCCAAGTACCCGTGCATGTCCAGGCCTCCCTCAGCTCACCAGATGCTGAGCACTGAAAATAATGGGCATGACAAACACAAATTTGTGCCAGTGCTACACGCCAAAGAGCCCATGGCAGTTAGCACTGCCAAGCACATGTGCTGAGTCTGAACACAAGTGTGTGTGTCTATTTGTCTGGCTCTAGGTCCGCTGTGCCAGCCTGGCTGTGGGTGCGGCTCTGAGTTCACTGGAGAGAGGGTGTGTGGCGTTGTCAGAGAGTTGCCAGAACATTTCAGGAGGTCTGTGGGCCACGGTACTCAACATCCTGCTGGAAAGACAGGAGTGCAGTATGGTGCGCCGAGAGGTGAGTCCATCCAGCTTCAACTTGAAAACGACACAAAAAACTTCCTGACTGCTTCAGACTGAGAGTCTAGGAACTGCCCTCAGTCCTTTCATGGACCATCTGATGCATGTTGGACTCAGAAAATGGAAAGTGCTGGTTAAAATCACCAGCTCCAAACTGACAGGCTTATTTTTCTTTGTGGTATAATCTATTCCAGATAAACATGCCCCTAAATGACATGCATATGCAGTACCAGTCAAAAAATAAAATAAAAAAAAGTATAATAATATAAAATGTACGTATGTGTATATGTATATGTGTATATTTATTTATACTTATTTATTTATTTATTTATGTTTGTGTGTGTGTGTGTGTGTGTACGCTCACCAAAGCTGCATATATTTGGTCAAAAATAATATAAAAACAGTAATATTATAAAATATTATTACAATTTAAAGAAACAGTTTTCTCTTTAAATATATTGCAAAATTAAATTTATTCCTGTGATGCAAAGATGAATTTTCAGCAGCCATTACTACCAGTCACATGATCCTTTGGAAATCATTCTTTTCTGATTACATTTCTCATTATTATGAATGTTACTTCTTAATATTTTTAGAAACTGTGGTACACTACTATACAAAAGTATAACTAATAGTATAAATAATACTTTTATTCAACAAAGATGCATTCAGTTTAATAAAATTGACAGTAATGACATTTATAATGTTACAGAAGACTTCTATTTCTTCTAATCATTGGCTACCAATAATAATTGAGCACTAGATAAACACATTATAATGATTTCTGAAAAATCATCTGACACTGAAGACTGGAGTAATGGCTACTGAATATCTAGCTTTATGGTCACAGAAATAAATAGGATTTTAAAATATATTCAAATAGAAATATTATTTTAAATTGTAATATGTTTCACAATATTACAGCTTTACTGCATTTTTAATCAAATAAATGCATTGATGCAACACGACATGACAGATCCCTCTACAGTAAACTGATGCCTCGTTCTATTTATGACGTACAACTACAAATGATTTGCAGCAGTCGCTTTATCGCATCCAGTGTACTTTAGCTTAGACAGCCTTTAGCTTCTGCATCTGGTGTAGACGTGGCATAAGAGACTTCCTTCAGAAATATTTGGGGGGAAAAATCGGAAACATTAAAATGTTTAATTTCTTAATTTTTTATTCCAAACCTTTTACCGATAGTGTACAAAGAAATAAAAAGTGCTTAGTAGCTTCACAAAGCAGTCAGTCGGCCGCTTCCTGTCTAAGTGGGCGTTCTAGGTTAGAATAAGCTGCAGTTATGATTAGATTTTAATGCCGCAAGTCAGAATGCCTCTGCAAGTCATATTCATTCAGATCCGCGATCTATTTGAGTGTTTCATTATTAGTATAGGTTTAGTACAAAGACGTATTCAGAAACAGGAAGAGAAAAAGAGGTTAAACCAGCATAAACAGTCACACTTTAAAAGGGAATGTATTTGCATTTTTCTCTTTTCAAGGAATTTGCCACTTGCTTTGTGCGATTCCATTGAGAATTCAACCAGCATGCATTTCCATTCATTTACAAGAAGATGGCAGTGTTGCTGACTTTTATGTTCCCCTTCCCTATAGGCAGCGTTTATTTTGCAAAACCTCCTTGTGATGCCAATGCCTGCTAATGCAGAAGAGGCCAAAGAGTGTGCCTGGCAGGTATGTTTACATGAGAATAAACTTTCAGAACTGAATATCAATAACATAGCTGCTCTTAAAAGCTCTGTAGACATAACAGATCTGTCTATGGTGATTTCTGGTTTCCTCAGTATTATATTTCCTGTATTTTTCATCTTCTGTTCTTCCCTTTCTTGTGTCTCCCAGAGCCCCTGTGTGCATGATGAGGATTCAGGCCTGTGTCTGGTCGGGCTTCCTGCCCTGCAGGCTCTGTTGTACCACTG
>JAFVLL020025629.1:38868-86281 GCA_021397915.2 Tor tambroides | reverse complement strand
GGTCAGGAAGATTTTTTTTTTTTTTTTTTTAAAAGAAATTAGTTATGTTATTCAGCAAATAAATGCAGCCTTGGTGAGCATAAGAGACTTTAACATAAAAAAATAAAACAACAATTCCCAAAATTTTTCACCTTTCATTCATTCCCAACATTTACCTGTGAGCCAGGTAAAGTAAGGATGCACAGATATGAAAATAATTTTCATGATTGTTGCTTACCAACAAATTGCTGATATTAAAATACTCTATTTTGTCGACATAACTTACAATTAAATCACTAAAAATAATCATTTTAAATACGACCAGCGACTTTACATAAAACATTGTAACATGTAAAATTTATATTAATTTGAGATTTGCAAAAGATTACATTTAACTGTTATTAAATCCTTAGTGTTTTTAGAGATTAACTTCAAGTGGGTGTTAGATGACAGTGAAGGTAATCTAAATGTAAAATTAGCAGACATGAACATGCATAGTTAAATACAAAACAGATACATTTTAAAATATGGTACCAATATATTGTGCATCCCTTAGTGTCCAGAACTGGTTACACATGGATGTTTAATAAAAGTATGACCAAGAGAAATGATGCTGCTTAGCACTAATAGTTCACCTCAAAAATGAAAATTTTGTCATCATTTACTCTCCCTCATGTCGTTCCAAACCTGTATGACTTTCTTATGTTGAACATAAAAGATGATATTTTGAAGGATGCTGGTACAGTTGTTCGTCCCCAATGACTTCCATAGTATTTCTTTCCCTACTATGGAAGTCAGTGGGGACCAACAACTGTTTGGTTCTTCAAAATATCTTCTTTTGTGTTCAACATAAGAGAGAAACTTAAACTGGTTTGATGTAAATGACAGAATTTTCATTTTTGAGGTGAACTATTTTTTTTAAGGCCTGTTCACACCAAGAATGATAACTACAAAGATAACCACTGCAAAATGATAACTATATATTAATGTCCACACAGACATTTTAAATGCTCAAGCTCTTTAAAGTAGAATGGATTCTGATTGTCAGTGTTTTTAACATAAATCAGCTGGGGAAAAAAAAAAAAAAAAAAGGGGAGTCATTCTGAAAGTGATTCCAATGATATCGTTCCCCTGTGCTGTTATATTTGTGGTGTGGACTTCCCTATTCTCACAGAATTAGAATTGATAAAACTTTATAGTTATCATTATAGTTTATGTCCTTGGTGTGAACTGGCCTTTAGATGTCAAAACCCTCAGATTCAGTGTATGGTTTAACTAGCTGCCCAGAGGACATGAAATCTAACACATTCAGCACTGTACAGCTAAGGCATTTCAAATGGCCTTGAAGTGTACAATATCAGCAATTGCTGTTGCTGAAACATCCTTTATTCATAGCAAAGATGGATGGAAAACGACAGCCAGAGAATGACTGACTGATTCCACTGGGACGGAATCAAAGCGAATCCACAAAGCGTTCTTCTAGTTATAAATAAAGATCCGCTATGGCTGTTTTCTCTGGATGAAACACGAGTCTCCGCTGAGATCCTTTCTATGCAAAGTGTTCTCACCATTCTTTTTGAAATGCAAAACAAAAAGAAACAAGTAAAATGTGCTCCATTTTTCATAAGCTGCTGCAGCATGCACTGACTGGGTTTTATATAACCACTGATTGAATGCAATGGGAACATACAGAACTGTTGCTGTATGGTGAAGCCCGGTCTGCCTTCAGAATCCCAGCAGTAAACCCAATAATCTCTTTAACAGAGCTCGCTGTGATCCTCCCAAAACATCTTCTCCCCTGATAAATATTACTGGATCTCAAAACCGTTTCTCACATCTCCCACACACTTGCATATCAAACCGCAAAAATGACCAACAAGTGGTCCAACGCAAATAAACATGAGATCTGCTCTGAGATTCTCACACAAGATTAGTCAGTCTGAAGGGCCATTAGATGATTCTCATGAGAGCTCATCACAAACCCAGGAGTCATTTGGTGGGATGGCAGGAAGCTCATTAAAGTGTATTTACGCTCCAGAGTGAGTAATTGGGCACAGGAGCCTGTGTTATTTAAAGAAAAAGGTCAGCAGATGAAAAACATCAACATAACGGAAATTCTCGGCTGCCAGGGTGAGAGTTCGAGAATGATTTCACATCTGGGAGGCTGTTTTGGAGAGAAAAAACTGAGCAGACATATCCGGCATTCTTTGCACTGTTGTAAGGAAAACAAACTGCTTTACAACAAAACACAGAGGGATATTCTTCCAATATTTCTTGTCAAATCCACATGCATTCAAGGCACTTCAAAGTGAAATATTGTGCTGTGTCAACAACAGATGCCAATGACACAAAATTGGATCCTAAAGCACAGTACAGGTGGCACTGACATACAGTAGAGAACATGATTCAGAATCTTGTATGTGAACTATAGTAGAAAAGTAAACTGGGTCAGATCCTCTAAAAAAAAAAAGTCACAGCTGTCATTCACAGCCAGACAATAACAAACAGGTGCATTCTAACTGACAACCATTAAATCGCTGGAAGTCAGCAAGTCGCTGTACTGATGGCTTTAAGTAGACGTTCCTGCTGTATCGGCGAATCATGCGTTTGCTAAGAATTTGCATAAAGTTGAACCCTTCACAATGTTATCACATGTCTGCCAACTCTCCTTCTAATAAATGAATTCTGATAGCTCTTTTTTAATGACTGTCAATGTGAAACGTTTACTGAGAAGCCCCAAAAAGTATAGGACAGCATCAGAAAAGTGAATCAGTGACTGAAATCAATATGATTCCAACTTGACTGATAAAAATATACAGAAAAAAAAAAAAATCAAAAAAATACTTGTAAACTTGCTTGTCATAGAACTATCAACAGTTAAAGTGTTTATTAAAGGGATAATTTACCTCAAAAATGACAATTGTGTCATCATTTACTCATGTTGTTACAAACCTGTATTCAGCAGAACATGAAAGATATATATATATATATATATATATATATTTTTTTTTTTTTGATAACATACTTTAGATATTTTAGAAAATGTTTCGTAAGATAATGTGGTAACCAAACAGTTTTTTGACCATTGACTTCTATTGTATGGACAAAAACAGACAACTCAAAGTCTCTTCATGTTCCACAGAAGAAAAAATTCAACAAGTATTTTGGAACGACATAAGGATGACAGAATTGTAATTTTTAAGGGAACTATTCCTTCAAAACATCACAAATATGCTTTGATAGAATCTTACCATTTGATTTGTTTGGCTCCCATTTTGGCACTAGAGTTTCTAGCCTTCTGCACCACGTTTATTCATCCATAGACCATAAGGAAGTCTAGACATCAACATCGTTCTTACAGACAACTTCTTTAGAGTCCTGTCTCAGCATGCAGTGTCTACAGCATTGCCACTGGTTTGCTAACTAGCTCCTCTTAATCACCATGCTTGGAACTGACAGCGGATCCGATGTTGTCCATATGGAAATCCTGTTTTCAATCCGTCCACAGTGACAGGAGAGAGCGGCACTGCTCTGTCACCAAGGCAGCTGCATCCTACCCCCCTCCTCTCCTTCTCTCTCCGGCTGGGAGTTGGGCTAATTATTCCTCTTCTCAGTTCAACCTGTTCACAGACGACTCCTTCACTTCATAAAGCTCTCCATCGCCGAGATCTGCGTGTCCCTGTCTAGTTCTCGCGCTCCCACCCTCCCTCACTAGCTCCTCTTTTTCTGTGCGGAGATGTTAGACTCAGTCCGGCCTTCCTCTGTTTACCCTCCCCCTCCAGCCCTCCCTCTATTTTGTCTTCTCTCTCTGTCCTGCCGCTCTCCCCATCTGTTAGGACCGGTATTTTGACAGAGGGGGAGCTGGTATGGGACTGTCTGGCTTGTAGGTGGGCACAAATCAGCTCTGGACAGTTAGCTACAGCATAGAATGCACTTCTGATTTCTGAACATTTTTGCTATAAAATTGCTATAATTACATATGATTATTGGCCATGTACACACTACAAGTTTCAGGAGTGACAACCCCATTTAAATGTGGGAGTGAGTCCCGTAAATTATCGTTCCATGTGTGTACGGAACAGCACTCACTCCCGCATTTGTAACCATAGCAACATTCTGTAGTCTGGTGGGAGTGAGTAAAAGTTTAGCTGTTTGTTATGTGCCATTTTTTTGACTAAAGACTCTTTTTGTCCGTCGATTTTAACTAAACTACCACTGATAGACGTGCAGCGTTGTGTTTATGCTCGGGAGGGTGCTTTAGGGAGCGCTGTCTTGCAGTGTTGCCATGTCCTCATATTTACAAGCGCTTTTAAGTTAATAAAGTGGTCTGTTGTGGATATGAGATATATGTTTTTTTTTTTGGTGTTATAAAACATAACATATTTGGGTGTTTTAGTGTTTTTTTTGTGCTTGTCCTTGTTTGTTGTTTTTTTTTTTTCTATGAAGATCTGGCAACACTGACGCTTTACCACAGGGCTCATGAGCGCAGCTAGCTGCGTGCTAAGTTAAGACTTCTTTCACTGTTATTTTCTTGCATCTCACATACAGACGAAGACAATGATGCACGTTCAAATACGTCATTAACAACTAGTTGTCCAGTTCAGTTCCGTACACACTGCGTAGAATTTCTGTAAACGCGGTTGTCACTACCTGTATTTTTCGGGAGTTAAATGCGGTTGTCACTCCCGTATTTTAGTGAATTATGTGTGTACAGAACGCGATTAAGGAGTGAAAGGTGAACCGGCAACCGAATTTAATTGCAGTGTGTAAGTGGCCATTGTGTATATGCTTAAAATACGTAAAATACATACATGTGTGTACGTGTGTACATGTAAAAGTTTGGGGTGAAATTTTTTAAATGTTTTTGAAAGAAGTCTAATGCTCACCCCGCCTACATTGATTGCTTACTGTAATCTAATAATAATTTTAGTAACAAAAATATTGTGATGTATTACTACAATTTCAAATAACTGTTTTCCTTTTTAATATATTTTAAAATGTAATTTATTCCTGTGATGGCAAACCAGCAGCCATTTCTCTAGTCTTCAGTGTCACAAGATCTTTCAGAAATTATAAGACACTAATTTGGCGCTCACGAAACAATTGATAACAGCTGCTGCTTAATATTTTTGTGAAAACCACAATACATTTTAGGATTACTTGATGAATAGAAATTTCAAGAGAACAGTAATTTCTTGTCTTTACTGTCACTTCTGCTCTTTTGCACAAATTGCCTCTTTCCTGAATAAATGGGGCTGAATAAAACGTTTTACTTTTCACAGGGGATGGGCATTGTTTTTTGCCCATATTAGCCAATACTATTTAATTATGTCAATTTAGATGCGCACTTAAACATTTTTACACATTGTTTTACAAAAAATTCACACAGCATTTGAGAAAATTTGTGTAGTGTCCATTGATTGGGCTGCTGGTAGATTTTGTAAATGATTCACAGGAGAGCAGACACAGATCAGCATAGCTCATATATTTGTCTGTCACTACTCTTTATTAAATAGTACTGTGAAAAGATAATGGAATAGTACTGTGGTAGAGTAAACGGAATATGATCGTGACATTGTGTAATCCAAACTTGAACGAGTGTCACTCACGTAAGCTCATGTCAAGAGCTGGCACACTACCACTGCAACACCTCTGAGAGAAAGGAAATTTAAAGTGATTTCTGCAAAAATCAATACAAGCAAAAAGCTGCCAATCATGGCAGAAAAATCTGTTCTGTGCAGATGGATTGCAGAGGTATCAGAAATACCAACCTTATAAGAAAATAAAGCTGAGAATCAGTACTTTGATATTTTCAGTCTTTCTCCTTAAAATCTATATATTAAATGATCAATAAAGTCTGAACGATTTATTAAAGCATTTGAGTTTAAGCATTACCCAAATGTAGCCAACAGGGCAGTGAGGTATCCAAATCTGTCAAGTTATCACTGATCAAGTGCCTCTTAACAAGTCACTGACCTGACAATGTCCTAGAATGGTTTCTTACATAACACTTTTAAAGACATTTACAAACATCTCCAAAACCATAATTAATGACTAAGTGTACAAATGATGTTCTTTTGGATAATCAGCTCCTCCAGATAAAATCATAGCTGATGTCCCACATAAAAGAACGGTCACACATTTTCTGGTTTTCAGTGGAAAAGCATGATGATGCCTTAAAGAAAGCCTGTGGGCAGGAACATCTCAGGCTTTACAAAACAAGCAGTGAGAAAATCCTCGTGACAGCCTCCTCCAGCCTATCTATGTGTTCTCCCCTCATAAAAGCAGAGAGAATAACGAAGAAGGGTTGTGATAACATGTTTGTGTATATTTTGTAACTAAGAGATGAGAATGCTGGGAAGCTGCTTGGTTCCAAGAGGTGGTTTACAAAACTGAAGCAAATTATTTACAGCTGAATGTATTCTCAACTAAAAGATGCTTACCTACAGTACATCAGTGTCTTTTTGTCTATTTATATGAATTTTCACTAATGTTTTGTTTAAATATTGACTGATTATTAGAGCTTAAATATTAGTGTTGAAATTATTAGAATTTACCCAGTAGATCTTGCTCCTGTCTCCTCTTCAAATGTCTCTTTCTGTCCCTCATACTGCTGAACCAATGCTCGGACACTCCGGCAGGGGTTCTCACCGTCCTCCTCGCCACTGCAGCCACGACTAAGTGCAAAAAATACTGTGAGATTAGAAACTGTAAAAAGCTGTTTCGAGTATGGATGATCTTTTCATTTGTAAACTAAACAACTCTCTCTGAATATATATTTTTAATAATTTTGCGCTGTTTCAGACTCATGCAAACCATTTTCAAAGGTCTAACAGAGTACATTAAAGATTATTACTAGGGGTGACATCAAATCTTAAGCTGTGGATGAAACATATGTTTAGATCTGTAGATCTGATTATCCATATGCTACCTCTGAACTGAGCTGCAATTCCTAATTACAGCAGCAAGAGGGCAATGATTCATCCATTTTGTTTTGTCATCGTTTTTTACTGCATGTCACTTCATTTCTTCCTTGAAACACAAAAGGAGAACTACTAGCACTAATATTTTAAGTCAAACAGACCAGAATTTATGTTTTCACTGATAACATTTCACTGGTTTTGTGAACTGAATCAACTGATTCTTAAGAAAGATCAGACTTAAGAAGACGATTTGTTCATAAACTGGACATGGTTATTTCTGTCATGAACTTTCCTGAAAGCACCACTAAATAATGACTTCGGTACTTCTATTGTTTTAGGTAAAGTCAATGGACCATCTTAAAGGGATAGTTCACCCATAAATGAAAATTACCCCCTGATTTACTCACCCTCAAGCCATCTTAGGTGTATATGACTTTCTTCTTTCAGACTAATACAATCAGAGTTATATAAAAAGCTGTCCTGGCTCTTCCAAGTTTATAATGGCAGTGAATGGGGTTGAGATTTTGAAGTAGGGATGCACAATATATCGGCCACCATATCAGTATCGGCCGATAAATGTTAATTTTTCTGTTATCGTTATTGAACCGCTAAGAAAATTCGGCCGATATATTAAAGTCGATAAATAATGCATTATTTCTTGATGATGCACTTCAGATGCACACTGTCCGCCATGGTTTTTAATTTATTGAAATATTATTGGAAACACTTCGAAAAGCAAAATACAGTGAAGTGCAAAATGTGCAGGGCAAGTCGTCATATTACAATGAGAACATTACTGTTAATTAATGGAATCTTTGTGTACCCGTGTTTTAGCGCGTTGTTACGGGAAGAGCGCATCCACAATGGAGCTACACATTCATGACTAGCACAATTAAGTTCGTTTGTGCATTTGCAGCCTTTTGTGCAATTGTAGGTTGTAATATTGTGTTTATTTTATGCATATATATCTGCGAAGCGATGCGTTTGTGTAAGAAAAATATCCATATTTAAAAGTTTATAAACCGTAATCTCTAGCTTCCACTAACTGTTGTACGAGAGAGTGGGGTTCCAGCGGATGACGTAGGATGTAGGTGTAAGTAAGAATATGCTAGTGAGTAAATCATGGGGTAATTTTCATTTTTGGGTGAACTATCCCTATAAAATGAGGAGGAGATTTAAAAACAGCTACTCTATGGAAGCAATTCTACCTAAATGAACAGACCTTCACAAAATTCTTTTTAAGGAGGAGAAGATGATAAAGGGAAGAATGAAGCTACATGTACCTCCATTCTTGTCTTAGATGAAAAACGGAGCGGCCAGGGCGAGAGGCATCCTGCCTGGCTGCTGCCAGTGCTGCTGCTGCATTCTGGGCCATGGCCATGGTGGAATGAGGTCTGTGATTGGCCGAGGACCCAGTGGAACTCCTGCCTACGTCAGCTCCAGCTCTGTGACTGGCTGATGCGGAGGGTTTAAAATGTGCAGCTAGAGCGAGGATGAGCCTCATGGCGGATTTGAGGTTCCCCTCCACAATGTCTTTGAGTACAGAGAGAAAGAAGAGATCTTAAATAAGCAGTTTTATCAGCTTAACCATGATTAAGAGCCTGCTTTGTAACTCACCCCTGGCAGACGTTTGTGGCATTCTGATCCGTTTGGATGACACAAACTGCAGAACCTTCTCCACATTCTGCTTCCTCTCCTGGTCGTCACGTGGCACATAATGAATACCATCCAGCAGCTCACCAGCTTGCCAAATATGTAAAACACATCTAAATACAATGGCGTATTATACAGTCCTGCAATAAAAATGGAATGTGATGTACAGGCTTACCCACTATCTCAATGAGGTGTGCTAGAACCACACCATCTCTGAGATCCTGTCGTAGATCACTCACAGGTTTCAGTCCGGGCTTCTTCCTCAGCTGTGCATTAACCCAAGACACATAGGCAGCCAGCTGCTGCTAGAAAGACAAACATTTCATACAGGTAAGTGCAAACTTGGTTATAGTCTACAGCTCAAGAGAAGATTGTACTTCTAACTTTTTTGCTTGCAAATATTTTATTACTATATTTTATGTTATATTTTACCATGGTTGCTTTTATTTGGTCAAAAGTATAGTAAAAAAAAAATAAATAAATAAAAATTACATTTTAAAATAACTTTTCTATTTGAATATATTTTAAAATGTAATTTATTCCCGTGATGGCAAAGCTGAATTTTTAGCAGGCTTTACATGATCATGATCCTTCAAAAATCCTTCTAATATGCTGATTTGATGCTCAGAGGACATTTCTCATTATCAATGTTGAAAACAGTTATTTATTTATATATATAATATATATATATATATATATATATATATATATATATATATATATAATATTTTTCTGGAAACTGTACATTTTATTTCTGGATTCTTTGATGAGTGGAAAGTTCAAAAGAACACTGAATCAAAGTCATTATGCCTACTTTTGAGGAACTGAATAGAAAATAAAGAAAATTTGCAACCAGTTGGGGATTATAGCCGCAACTTCCACCTTTTTCCTGGAACTACTGATGCTTCAAAAAATGGTAATTTTTGCAATTTAAACAAAACCTCATGCTACAGTATAGAGTTACTTTCCTCAGGCTCAGCCTAAGCACAAATCACAAGTCTCAGTGGAGCCAATGACTCTATGTGCTGTTAAACTGCATACCTCCCCAGTTATCATTAGTGCTGACGGTTCTGGTGGAGAGGTTATGCAGGATATGCCTGTGTTGATACCCACTAGGATACCCGTTGTCAAAAGAAATTTATGCCTCAGTGCTCAAGATGCACCTGCTTTGACAGAACAAGTCCCTCCTCATTCACCCCGGCTGGTCAGCATCACCCGGGTTCAACAGCGTGGATTAGTCTGACTTGCACTTTCTCTGCCATGTCACAAAAGGACAGCTTAACTCCCCACGTTTCAGCAAATACATGTAGGAACACATAAAAACTGCAGTGAGGTTTGCCGCAGTTCTACCCTCTGGCAAAAATGATTTTCTTTTTTTTTTTTTTTTAAATGCTGAAGAATGTGGGATGGCTGCAGAAAAATACAGCATGTAGAAATAGCATTTACTTATTTAGACTAAAAAGGTCCAATACCTTAGAGGAAAAAAAATGACAAAACACCATATAAATTTTGTCCATATGACTTGTTCGCTACATTTTATGTCTTCTAAAGCCATACGATGGCTCTGTCAAAGATACAAACCAAAATTTACATGCTATTCACTGATAATATTCCCCACAAGTGAGCTGTTAACCAGTGTGACAGGAGTCAGTGAGTTGATCTCAAGAACCAGATCAGTGTAATTGTGAATTAATTATTCGTTCCAATATTGTAAACTATACTATTTGAACTGAACTGAGCTGGACGATGACATCACTGAATCAATGATGAACTGACTTTAACTGAAAGCGTTTACTTGAGCGTTTACTAATGCAAGAGGACAATATCGACACACTATTTTAAAAGAGTTCTTTTTCAAATAACTGTTGTTCTTTTCAATTTCCCATTCATCAAATATATCATGTATCACAGCTTCCACAAAAATATTAAGCAGCATAAGAGTCTTCAAACTAAGCATGTTTCTTGAGCATCAAATCAGCATAAAAGTTCTTTTGAAAAACATTTAAAAACCTTACCGACCCCAAACATTTGAAACTGAAATTGAACAGTCATTCATGACATTAAGTGTCACACCTTGACAAAACAGTCTCCTATTAATCTGGAAGAAAAACCTTTCCTGGGCCTCAACCTCCCAACCAACGTGTAGTTCACATCAAATGCCAACATGTGCACAGTCAAGTAAAACACCTGCACACCAAAATAAAGAAACATTCTTTCATGCACAGTAGCATTTATTGATTTGCTACATGGTGGGCTGACTAACACAATGCGAGCTCTGTCTGAAGCATATCTGTCTCACTTCAATTTAACGGTGGCCCAGAGTGACAGGCTTCCCAGTGAAAACAGCTAACACTGAGAGCTTTCAGCACAGATGCACTGTAAGATGCTGACTGTGCTGTAAAACTGGAAGGTAGCAATAGTCCTGCGCAGCCAGCTGTAAAAATGAGCTGTCTGTTCCCACAGTGACCCAACAGATGGATACATCTCCATCACTGGAGCCTGCTGTTCTGCTGTATTCTCACCTTATATTCTAGGTGGACCTGAAATATCTGTAGACTAAGACAGCTGGGATTCATAACAAAAAATCAATGATGGTTTGAGAACGGTTTAATGGTTACAGCCAGAGGGCAGGCAGATGTAGAAGCACTCAGTCTTAGGTAACATCAGTAGGGAATGTCTGACGATAGCGCACATGGTTACAGAAATGGCATAATATGCTTAACACCTCCTCCCACACTTATCACCATTTCAAAGTGCATGATACAGTAATTTCCACAGGTTAAAAGGACTTTAACCCTTATTTAGAGTTAGTTCCTACATATAAATTATACATAAGTTAAAAAACTATCATGTTATTCTAGTGAAAATATAAAGTAATCCAGCACTACAATGATATTTGTAAAATATATCAAAGTAAGCACAGTAGAGAGCTGACTACATGTACAGCACAATAGCGACTGTGTCTCAAAGCCTAGCATGCTGCCCAAAAATGCTGTCAAGGTCAGCAGCTCACTAAAAAAAATAAATTTTTGCATTAGTGGGACTGTGTATCCCATAGTTTAACAGCTGTCAAGTCTATCATTTTCTCTGTTTGGACTGTTACTGACATTTACTGCTAACAAACAACTGAAATGATCACTTTTATTGTGCAAACTGGGGTATACATATGGCATTATTTATGGCTTACTGTTTTTATTTAGAATGTTCTTTTATCCTGTTTTGATATTCATAATTTCATATTTTCTACATTTTCATAATTCAAAAGCACTATTTTCAACACAATATTTATGCAACTGTGATTCCTGTGTAAATGCATTAATATATAATATACATATATTTACATGGCATTAAACTGTCTATAAATGCAGAATGAATAGGGTTGTGTCTCCCATTGCTTAACAGCTGTCAAGACTTTCTTATAGACTTTCATTGGCATTACAACTAACAAACTACTGAAATTATCTCTTTTATTGATTAAACTGTGGTATCTATGGCATAATTTATAGTATACTGGTCTTAATTCATAATGTCATCAACCAATCAACCAGTTTCAATCAACTACATGTAAAACATTATTTTCAAAGCATTACCTCTGTAATTGTAATTTCCATGTAAATTCATTCACACACCACATACATTATATAAACCTATTTATGTATGTGTGGCATTAAACAGTCTCTGTAAATTCAGGATTAATAGGATTGCGTCTCCCATTGTTTATCAGCTGCCAGGACAATCCTGCTCTCTGATTAGAAGTCTTAAGCACTGTTACTGACATTTTACTGCTGAAATTATCGTTTCTGTTGTGCAAACTATTGTATGCATGCTGTAATTTGATAATTTACTATTTTTATTAATAGTTTTCAGTCATCATCTTAAGTTTACATTATTTTCAAAGCATTTCTGCCACTATAATTCTTACGAAAATGCATTTATACAATATTATTATATAATAAAGATATATACACTTTACAGTATATTTGGTATTTTGATTTAAAGCAAATGCATGGTATATATGCAGCTCCTGCGCATATGGCACAAGGATTTTAGTCCGCATGTGCTCTATGAAATTTCAGCTGTTAAACAAAAACAATGACTGTAAACAAACTTGGCTCTAGTGCATGAAATACTACATTCAAAAGAACCTGGTATCTGTTGTTCTACAGTAACTGCTCACAGAAGGTGCAACAATACAATGCCGCCGCACTCCTCGGAGTTTCTGGCGTAAAACGCTTCACGAGTTGAGACAGCTACCGCTTTTAACTTTTTAGTGAGCCTGGACTTAAACAGAACCTAAATGAGCAAATGAAATGAAGAATGCACGAGTAAACAGACATGAGGGTTTAGGCGCTCAGTACCTCATTAGGACCCTCCTGCAGCACGTCAAGCAGATTTCCTTTAGACAGGGATGCGATCATTCTTCCGACTTCTCATCAAGGTGAGAGGAGCGCGAGTGGAAAATGTTAACGTTAGTCAGCGAGAGCGTTTTAACCGCATATCGGAGGAACCGAGGTAAACAAAGGAAACTACAGAAAATACCTCAACCACAGCGATGGCCATATGTGCCACCCCGTTAGCTCGCTAGACCTGAAACAGGATACGAGGTGGACGCGGATGGGGAGAGAGGTAATGCGCATGCGTCCGCAGCAGCTGCTCCACGGTCGTTATGGCGACGCTTGAGCTTACGTTGGCTGCTTTCTGTCTCTAGCTTCTGCGCTGTAACGTACATTGGTCTGGGACCGTGAAATGCACATTAGGTTATATAATTGAAATGACTCATTTTAAGTTAAATTAAAAGTTTTTGAACGCAAAGCACAGAAGAGGCGCTCTAGCCTGGATATCACACCTTGCAGTCCCTAATTGTTTAAAACCAACACCACACCACAATGTGTAAAAATCATGATGTGAAATCTGAAATTCTTTACGCAGTTTACTCTGGCTTCATTGTGTACAGCCCCATTAGACCACATCCTTCCTGCCTGCCTCATGCTTCCTGCTTCTGCCTCGACACTTTTTATATACAAAACTTATAACAATTAGCTTTTTTTCTATATTTACACCGAGTTACAGAAACATTACTATAGAGATAAAAGGCTACCTCTACAATTAGGGCATATTCTGTCTATTATTTTAGTCATTTATTTATTTTTAATTAAATGTCTGTCTCCCCCTGCTGTAAGAACTGCAACTGAGAGGGAAAAACATGGTTCTAAATAGCCAATAATAATAATAATAATAATAATAATAATAATAACAAATAATATATAATGGCATTTGGATTTTCATAATGGATTTTATTAAATGTTTTAAATCTTAATGTTTTTTTTTTAAATGATGAATGAAAATGATAAAAGATCAGCAAATTAAAAAATTAGCAATTATACATACCACAGATTGCACACACACAAAAAAGAATTTCATTTTAAATGATAAAAAGCCACAGGCTTGTTAGAGCTCATTTATTTAACTATACAAAATATTTGTTTTATGCTTGGGCTGCCCATTAATAAGGTTTCAAAAATTATAATAAATATTTTTTAAATAATAATAATAACAATCAACAACAACAACAACAACAATAATGTCATTATTATTATAAATAATAATAATAATAATAATAATAATTAATTTATTTTAACAACAACAACACAACAATAATAATAATAATAAATTATTATTATTATTATTATTATTATTTAAAAAGTATTTATTATAATTTTTGAAACCTTATTAGTGGGATTAAAACATTTAATTCATTTCAAAGCATTATTTCTACAATTGTAATTCCTGTGTAAATGCATTTATGTCACATATAATATACACCTATATTTGTGTGGTATTAAGCAGACTTCAAATAAATGCATGGTATATATGCAGCTTCTGTGCAGTGTACATATGGCACAAAGATCATCATTTATTTAAAAAGTATTTATTATAACGTTTTATCAAAAGCATTATAATAGAAGATAATCAATAATTTGTAGACAGTTAAATGAGCTATACTCACTGAGTCTACTGGTGAGATTTTAATTATTGCTTTTGTTGTGCAAACTGTGTAATTTATAGTTTACTGTTTTTTTCTAAGACAGTGACTCATTTGAATAATTAGTTCCACATGCCTTTACAATTCAAACCTTCAGAGACCTCATAAAAATGCACAGTGTGGCTCATATATAGCACAAAACATTTAATTAATTCACATTTCTATCACACTTCAAGCTGAAACCCTTTAGGATTACACCGGTCTTCCACTTCTGAGGTTTTTATGTGATCATCATACTTACAGATTTCTCCACAGACGGCGAATGCAGCATCTTGCTGATCTACGAAGTGATAAACGTTTCAGTGGTTTGATTTATTCATTATGTTACGAACAGGTTGATGACGGAAAATCAGCCAAGCCTCTCCCAGAGATTTTCATCATTTACACTTCAAGACTTAAGTGTTTACTTAAACTGCTGACTCCGACTGAACATCGCTAACAAGGCGAGAAGAAATATTACAACTTACTGCAACTTGTAAAGACAAGCGGGCTTGTTAAACACATTCTCAGCAGCCTCTGAACGTTAAAACTAGCGTTAGCATTCAAAACATGTTAACAGAAATCAGTTCGTAAAGTTTGAGCGACCTACCTTAGGTTTCTCCCGCTTTCTTGACGATATCATTAGTAACTTAGGTAATCCACATTCATGTAAATATAGTTATAAATTTCCACCAGTAGAAAGTAAATCACAGCAGCAGACTTCTGTTCTGAATCTGCACCGGTCATTGTTTCTATGGTTACCAGAAACAGAAGCACGTGCGCTAAACAGGTTTAAATAGTTTTTCTGATTGGACATTAAAGTGGCTGCAAAATTAATAGTGCAAGTGTTTTGAATCATCACTGTCGAGATGAAAGGTTAACTTGACCCTATGTATGATTTTATTTGATTGTTTTGTTTTAGTGGCCTGTGTCTCCCCCTGCTGTAAAAGCTGCAAACTGTAATGCAGTCAGAAAACAAATTTCTACAAAACCGAATAGTTTTTAAAATAAATCCCAAGTGACACGTTTAGCGGTTGTAGGTTTGTTTATTGATACAAAAAAACAAAAACAAAACAAAACAAATATTTGCACAAGAACAACCATATATAGTAACAAAATTTAAAAATATATAAATTTATCAGTAATTATAAACCTTATCACCTTCCAATGTAGTGTTTTACAGGAATACAGCATTTTGCACATCAGGCTCACTGCATATTAAAGACAATATTGGCAATCTGACATGCTAGCTATATATCCGGAACAGCGTTTGAGTTATCAATTGATTTGATTATATTTCATACAGGTTAAAAGAAAGTCACAGTCTCAAAGAATCTAAAAACAAACAAAACCAAACAATTTACAAAACAATACACAAAAGTTATTACAGAATCCAGTGTCTCGTCTCAACCTGGAAAAGTTTCCATTTCTAAGCACCTTTCAATAATCTTTTTCTTTGCTCATGCATGCAGAACTCTTATTTTTTCCCCCTCATATTCTTAATTTTTTTTTCATAAGTCTAGATACACATCCAATGTTTTACTTTTTTTCTCTTTGCACACAATTTCTCAGTGCTGCATTCAGTGAAGGTATATTTGCAAAGACACTTTAGCTTCCAAATAATGCTAGATTTCTTTCTTTTTTTATTTGAGCTCTAGATCATATTTTTCAATAAATTTCTGTAGATATTTAAATCTTCAGACCGCAACACAACCTACTGATATTTCAAAGGATATAACTCCACTTTGCACATACACACACATATTTGGGCACCTTTGCTATTACATAAATAACATAAATTACTTGGATTTTGACTTAACATGTAAATCTCATTCTGCCCATTTATTTGTTTTTTTAACTAGAGCTGTTAAAGCACAAAATGAAAGCTCCAAGCACCGCAGAACTGAGCAGAAATTTACACCCACTGCTCAATTTTTTTGCTACGCGCCTGTCCTTCATCAGCTTTTTAATATATTGTGGGGAGGTTATGGACGTTCATGCTGGGTTTGGACTAATTAGACATTTGCAATGACCAGTGAAACAAAGACAGTGAATAATCAAGATCTTTTAGGTTTTACCATGTGGCTGTTTGATTGATAAATTGATGCAAATACATAAAACACAAAGCTATCAAAATATAGAATATGTACAGGTTGCATATCCTGTCAAAAGTCTCCAATAATAAGTGAAGATATCTTGTTTAGAAGATCATCTGTTGTGTTTTAGAGATGGGCTAATTGGTTTAGACGGATCTCAGTGCCATCTACATTCAGCACAAGAAAACAAGGAATCAGAGATATGCAACGGATAAAGATTTGAAATGAAAACATTCCTATATAACCACAATTATGATACATTCGTAAACTTGCAATTTTAATCAAACTTTTTGAATAATTAAAACATCGCATCTCCATAAGTGTGAGCCTTCAAGTTTAAAAATGCATTTTTTGAAAAAATGTACAGTTATGATTGGCTTTATCACTCCATGAAAACTTTTTAGGTTAGGTTAACACACTTTATCATACAACAATAAATGTAGGCAGTAATGAGCACCTTGTGACTAACACTGACTTGTTAGTAATACTAGTAATGGTGGAGAACTAGCCACCAGTGTAATAAAAGAAAGAATGTACTGAAGCAAAAGTCAAGCCAGAAAAAGTTTCTTGGCAGTTTGGAAGTACTGGTTCTGCCTAAGATATGGAGTCAAGACCAAAGCAAGAGATAGTGGAATGGTTTGTGATCTCTAAGTGCACAGAGCTTGGAAAATAGCACCTACTCACTAAAAACAAGTACCAATACTGGTAGAATGCGTAATAATTTAAAGGAATAGTTCATCCAAAAATGAAAATTTGCTGAAAATGTATTTATCCTCAGGCCATGCAAGATGTAGATGAATTTGTTTCATCAAAGAAACAGATTTGGAGAAATTTATCATTACATCACTTGCTCACCAATGGATCCTCTGCAGTGAATGGGTGCCGTCAGAATGAGAGTTCAAACAGCTGATAAAAACATAACAATATTTCACAACACAACTCCAGTTGCTCAGTTAACATCTTGTGAAGAAAAGTTGCGTGTGTGTAAGAAACAAATTGATCATTAAATTGTTTTAACTGTAAACCATTGCTTCTGGTCAAAATACGAGTCCATAATCCATAATAACGCTTCCTCAAGTGAAACAGTCCATCCCCTGTTGTCCTCTCACATCAAAATCTATTTGTTTAGAACTCTTTTGGACTTATTTTGCTTGTAAATGGTGCTTGTTCTAAATTCTTTATATATTTTTTTTAGGGAAGAAAGCAATATGAGGGCTTGAGAACTTGTATTTTAGTGGGAAGCCATGGTTTAAGGTTAAAACAAATTAATGATAGATTTGTTACTAACAAATGTGCAGCTTTTTACAAAATGTTAATTGATGGACTGGGGTTGTGTGGATTACTTGTGATGTTTTTATCAGCTGTTTGGACTCTCATTCTGACGGCACCCATTCACTGCAGAGGATCCATTGGTGAGCAAGTGATATCATTTCTCCAAATCGCTTCTTCTGATGAAGAAACAAACTCATCTACATCTTGAATGGCCTAAGGGTCAGCAAATTTTCATTTTTGGGTGAACTATTTCTTTAACCAAGAGTGGAATGACCCCTGAAGTGGTCACTTTTTAGTGGTGATCTGCAATGAGGAACTATTGTACAGACTTAAACACAGAAACAACATGAAAATCAGTGCTCCAAATAAAATTCAACCATCTCACCCTGTTTTCACATCCCAGACTATTCAAAGTGTATTCCACCCATTTAAATGTGTTCTTTATACAAACAGACACACTTCTTAACCCCTAATAAACATTCATCATTGATGCATCCTTTTCCATTAAACCTAGTTTGCTTATTCTATACTTACTATCAGTAATGCAAATGTTGTAGGATGGATATAAAGAAAAAATCCTAATAATTAAAAAAAGTGCAAAAGTCAACAAATAAATTAAACACAACTTTGAAGCCACACCTTAACACTGTTGCGATGAAAAAACAAAGAAGTGTACATTTAATCATGTAAACTTATAAACAAAGCAGCAAAATGGAGCATTATCAAAAAAAAATGTTGAGAAAATGTTGCTCAATGTGTGAAAAAGCAACAACCTGTAGGGGACAGTCTGTCTCTTTGCACTGGAATTTCATGATCTGAAGACGTGCACGGCTCGAACCACGTACTGCCGGCAGATGGGACACTCGTTCATGCGTTTCCCACACTTGCTGCATGTGACCATGTGGCCGCACTCCAGCAGAACGCAGTCAATGGGGGAGTCCATGCAGATCTTGCACAGGTTCTCCTCCTGGCCGCTGGGCTCAGCAGGATCAGCTAGAAGAGTGGTGAGAGATTCAATTATCAGACACAAATTCAAGAATTGTCTTACATTAAAATAGTTTTTATACAGGGATTTATAAAACATACCTGCTTCTGTTTTTGTATTTGAAACTGAAAGTAAAAGAAAGTGCAAAAACGTCAATTACAGTAAAACTGAAGAACAACATTATACCATTCAAAAGGTTGGGATCGGCAGGAATTTTATTATTTTAAGGTTTCTTATGCTCACAAAGGCTGCGTTTATTTTTTATCAAAAATACAGTACAATCAGTAATACTGTGAAAAATTATTACAAATTAAAACAACAGTTTTCTATTTACTTTCTACTGTAAAATGTAATTTATTCCTGTCATGGCAAATGGCATTTTCTGCAGCCATTATTCCAGTCTTCAGTGTCGTGCCATGATATATTTTATGATACATTTTTACATCAGGATTTTTGTTTTTGATGAACAACATTTATTTCAAATTATAATCTTGTAACAGTATACACTACCAGTAAGATTATACCAGACAGTAAGATTTTTAATGTTTTTTAAATAATTCTCTTCTGCTCACCAAGCCTGCATTTTTTTGATCCAAAATACAGCAAAATCAGTAATATTGTGAAATATTTTTACTATTTAAAATACCTTCTATTTTACTATTTAAAATAACTTCTACTTCTATTTTAGAATTCTTTAAAAAACATTAAAAATCTTGCTGTCCAAAAACTTTTGACTGGTAGTGTAAATGTCTTTACTATCAATTTTGATCAAATACTGAATAAAAGTGTTAATTATTAAGAAAAGTATTAAGCATCAATAAAAATAAAAAAATCTTACTGAACTTCCAAACGGTAGTGTATATAAACTTGAGATTTTTTTTTTCAGTTGTACATTTATTGCAATCTAATGCTGTCATTTTAGCTGTCCATTTAAATACTTTGTTTTATAAGAATATTTCTACTTGTTTGAAAAATAAAAAACCTCACATGCTAAATAATAACCAATAATATTTTCATAAAACAATCAAAACTGCAATTTTTACGTTACTAGTCCAAGTCTTTAAGCGCTAGGCAACACTACCATTATTATGGTTTCACAGTGTTCATGCAGAAAGACGTACCAAGGTTGTGAAGGTCTTTCTGATCATTAAAGAGGTGGGTGACCTTCTCCATTAGTTCCCATTTCTCACAACAGCCCTGGTAGTTCACAAAGTTACGTGCCAGAATCTCCTTCAGCTGCCGCACGCTGAGGCCTTCGATGTCCTCCACCCTGCTCAGGTCAGACAGAGAGGCTCTTCTGCTGTGCACCAGTGTCTCCTCACTGTCTGTGGACTAAGTGAAGCACAGATAAAACACGATTATATATGGACAGGAGGCTTCTACTATATACAAAAACACAGCATGTTTTATCCATACCTCTTCCTCATCATCCTCATCGTCTTCTTCACCCTCTTCATCTTCTCCTTCTCCATCTCTATCTCCATCTTCTTCTTCCTCCTCCTCTTCACCCTCTTCGTCCTCGTCCTCGTCATCCTCCTCCTCCGTGAGGCTTTCAGATTCTGCGAGAGGATCTGAAGGCAGAGGAAGCGCTGAGGCGCTGCCGCTACTCCTGGGAGTTTGTTGAGCCAGCACCAGCTCCACCAGCTCCTCCTTCTCTCGGCACATCTGTGTGGGGGTTTCGTGCAGGTGGAGATAGTCACGGAGGTCCTTCACCTTCAGCCTCATCAACTCTGCCCGTTCAAAGAGGGTGCAGTGGAGCCGCTGACAGGTGTGGCACATCCGTGGCCGGAGGTCCATCTGCACCGAGCAGCGGCTGCAGAAGTTGTTTTTGCAGTCCACGCAGACATGCTATGAAATGGATTGAAATCAGCAAAAACACTCAAATCCAATTAGAGGAATTTATCTGGCCTTTTTGCTTTAAAGAGTTAGTTCACCCAAAAATGAAAATTCTGTCATTAATTACTATTAATTAAAGTCGTTCCAAACCCGTAAGTCCTTCGTTCATCTTCGGAACACAATTTAAGATATTTTTGATGAAATCCGAGAGTTTCTGTCCCTGCATAGACAGCAACGCAACTGCAATTTTCCCAGTCCCAGAAACATAGCAAGGACATCGGTAAAACAGTCCATGTGACATCAGTGGCTCAACTTCAATTTTTGAGAAGCTACGAGAATACTTTTTGTGCGCAAAGAAAACAAAAATAACTTAATTTATTCAAGAATTCCTCTCCACGAGTTACCATCTTCCTTAATCAGCGTTGTTTACGTTCAGGAGAAAACGTTTACATGCTGAACGTAAGCAACGCTGATTATGTCGATTACGTTCTGGGGAAAGCACGCACATGCGTCGTGGAACGCTCCAAAAATGGCGGAAGACGGTAACTTGGGGAGAAGAATTGTTGAATAAATTATGTTATTTTTGTTTTCTTTCTCGTAGCTTCGCAAAATTGAAGTTGAGCCACTGATGGACTGTTTTACCGATCTCCTTACTACTCTTCTGGGCCTAGGAACATTACAGTTGCGTTGCTGTCTATGCAGGATCAGAGAGCTCTTAGATTTCATCAAAAATATCTTAATTTGTGTTCCGAAGATGAACGAAGGTCTTACAGGTTTGGAACGACACGAGGGTGAGTAATTAATGACAGAATTTTCATTTTGAGGTGAACTATCCCTTTAACAGCAGAATTGGAGTAGATGTAACCTGATTTACCGTTCTTATGGTGTCAAATTGGCCTCCGCAGGCCTTGCACAAGTGTTCGGGTGGTGCTGGGAGGGGGCTGGGGCCCGAGTTTGTGTAGGCCTGGTGCCATGAGCTGCCGTTTTCTTCCACGGTGGCGGTGATGTCCACACAGAGCAAGCTATAACATAAGGTCTGTACAACCCATCCTGCTCATACAATAAAGTATTAGTTATTCTAAGATTAGATTATTTATTCTGTGAGTCAATATATGCTTGTGTTTGCTATTAATTAATATTTCCCAAAAGGAAGCAAAACTCTCACTCTGTGATGAGGGAATTGAGGAAGTGACCCTATTAAATTAAGTTTTATATAAGAAACACTTCAATATTGATAAACCAGCCTAACTAATAAAATAACTGCAGATCAAATCAGACAAATATAAATTACAGTCAGTGTTAAAATTTCATCTTCATATTATAGTCAGTCTAATCTTTTTTCCAGAAAGTCTGTAACATTTGTGACGCTCTTTTTTAACTAGTTTAGCATTTTAATAGGGTTATATTAATTCTGTATTATTACAGAATGTATTAATATTTTGCTTTTATTTTTATATCTTCAGTTTCTAATTTTAATTTCAGTCTAATAATTTTGTTATCTTCTGTCATTTTTATTTACTTGTTATCTATCTATCTATCTATCTAATATTTGTTTTAATTTATTTCAACTTTATTTCAATATAACCAAAACGATTTTTTAATTGTTTCATTTTTTAAAAATAACATTACTGTTATTAAGTGTTGATATTTGAAAACAAAACAAGTGTTTTATATGGTACGTGGGCCTGTTAGAATAATTTACCATAATCAAGTATGATCAAAATAAAGTAAAAATGACAGTTCACTTTGGCCCTGCTCGTTTTCCAAAGAAGTAACGGTAAGGTGCAGTAGTACTGCGATTGCACTATTGAGCATTATTGTGATGCAGTAAGACATTTACATGTATGCATGAACCCAGAGAGCTGCCTATCAAGACTGCTTTGCTATGACGGGCGCTTATGATGTCCAAAAATGCTGTCTAGATAGGCAGAACACTGGGTTTTGAGACACAGCCATAGACTGTCTCTTGCAGAATATAATTAAGGTAACTGAATGCATATGAGATCTTACCCAAAATATCCGTTGCAACGTCCTATTACAGCCATAAAATATGTGTTTAATCGGGAACGCATAAACGATAAAACACTAAATGAACGAAAACGCTCTGTACAGAAATATAGGTGAGTCGCTCTGCAGTTCCCTTGACTAACGCAAAGAAGTATGTCGTCAGAACGTGTAATCACGCGAGAAAAACCGGCGCCTGCCTAAACGAGGGTTTCTTCCAGTGTTGCCATATCCGCTTAATTTGATTAATGTTCATTAAAAAAAAAAACCTTTGCTAAACCTCTTTTAAATAACATGTGCATAATATTTTAATTTAAATTTTAAAATTGTTATTAATGCATTTGACCTCATTGTAAAGAGTCACTGGGTTATCATTGCAAAAACACCACAATAAATCTAAGCAGCATACACTGGAAGAGAACATATGTACATGTATGTACACACATGTTGTGTTTCCATGTTTTATGGGAACATCCCATAGGCGTAATGGTTTTTATACTGTACAAACTGTATTTTCTGTCGCCTTACACCTAAACCTACCCCTCATAGGAAACTTTCTGCATTTTTAGATTTTCAAAAAATGTAATTCTGTATGATTTATAAGCTTGTTTCCTCATGGAGACCTAAAAAATGTCCCCACAAGGTCAAAATTTACTGGTATTACTATCCTTGTGGGGACATTTGGTCCCCATAACGTGATAAATGCCAGGTACACACACACACACACACACTACAAACAATAAATACCATATAATTTCTAATAATCATTTCATATAATAATATATGAAACTAAGTTAAAACAAATTAGAGTATTAGACCGAAGGAGATTAATTAATATTTAATTAATTAATCTCCTAGTAAGAAAGTTAAAGCTATTCCTTTTTTTCAGACGTTTTAAGGATTGGAATAAAAGTTTAAAATATTTTGAAATGCCACAAAACAATGTTTTATGTATTTTCTCTCGATTATTCTTGACTGTGGATTATTGTGGCTATTTTTCTAGTGGGATCTGGCAACCACAGTTTTTTCTTCCTCTCTTATGGTTTAGTGATCATCAGAGTTATACTGCCATCAACTGACCTGATACTACAAGGATGGACATTATATTTCTTATATATTTACTCCAGAATTCATTACATTCAGAATTGATCCTTTTATTTCTTCTTTTGTTTCTTAAATGAGGTACAGATGGCATTCAGATTATGTTTATTTATGCCTTTATGTAATGGTGAGTAACCAGCTGCATGTGATTTATCTGTTTTGTGTATTGGTTCTATCTATCTATCTATCTATCTATCTATCTATCTATAGATAGATAGATAGATAGATAGATAGATGTAGCCTATTAATAAATCACATGGAGAATCCTAATCTTATATATATCTGCAAATCCCATCAAGGACAATGTAATTTACTTGCATTTACACACATAGGATTTATGAATAATTTGAAGGAGCCATACAGCATATACTGTACACTGTCATACAGTCATACAGCAAAATTGCTAGGATAAATGGTCCTTTCTGCACCAGAAGAGTGCGCTGTTTACCAAACTTTGGTTCCAGAGCTGTTCAGTGTCCAAACAACCACTAGATTAATCTAGAGAGGTCAGTGGATCAGAGGTGAAACCCTCAGCAGTGATGACACTTCGGCAGGGCTGCTGATTCGGGTTAATTTGTTAATCAGGTTACCCTGCAAATCCTGTTTGAGGCGGCTGTTGGGTGTAACAAGTGGATTGTGCTCGACACGTTTATAAGACTACGTGGTTAAGAGGAAAGAGCGGACATTACCTACCATACATTGTGGACTGGCGATACCATTTAATTCCTCTTTTGATCTGAAACCATTACCAAGGCTAACATTCAATATTAATAACAAGTATGTCAGGTAAATTCTTATTTTTATTTTTGCGCATTCTATGGATAAAATAAACAATTTGCCTTTAACACTAAGAACCTCTACCATAACATTAAAGCTGCATTCAGCATTTTGTTTTATAGCAGTCGACTTGGACCTATTTATAAAGATGAATTTATTCACCAAGGAAAAAAGTCCAGATAATGAGAGACATTCTGCTCCCCATGAGGTGACCTCTTCCATGTAAAATAAATCTGCTTTTATTAGACTACTTATATGTCTAGAGCCTTCATCTCTTTGGAGTGTACAGGATTTTCAAAAGTCCCGATTTTTCTATGTAAAACACTGTATGCAGACTATGCACCTTTATATGATCGGCCCAATAACTCGGTCGTTATTTATTGGCGTGAACTCCAGAATCTCTGTCTCTGTACCTCTTACAGTCATTTCTATTTAGACAACGAATTCATTTTAAAATTCATGAAGACAACATAATGAATTTAAGAAGTGAGTTTTATTAATCACAAACATACTGTTCAAGAATTCACACAGGATTTGTACCGGTCCCAAACCAATGGGACATTACATGAATTCTGTGAATGAAATACGCTTCATTTAAAATTCCAGCTGTCTCCAAAACAACCACAAACTCCACAGAAACTAAAATGAGTGAAAAACATCTGAACTCAGCTTCCAAAAAAATCTTGCTCAAGAGTTACAAACAAAATAAAAAAAAAAAGAAAAGAAAGAGAACTGGGAGCAGAATAATACTGGAATACTGGAGAAAATGCTCTTTTGGCAGTCAGTATTTGGTACAGCTCTCCCTGCTTTTTTCTTTTCTTTCAAACCACAAAATTGTTCATTTTCTGTTTCCCTCACAGTACTCTAGCGACATATGCAGGGATATTGGGCTGTGTGTGACCCATAATATAGGCTACCTCGCTTTCTAACTTACTATATAAATCAATCATATATCGCATGTCTAGTGAAACTATGAATTTCCAATTCCATCTGCTGAATTAACACTAGTGCTCTGTCCTCCTGAAACATTATTTCATTCTACATTTAGGCACTAATACATAATAGAATATCTACGTCAATGAAAAAAAAAAATCCTCAAATCAATGCACAACAACAGGTCTATTTACAAAAAATATATAATACTAGATATGTGTGACCAAAACAGTGAGCACAGAACATTATCATTCCTCTCAAACACCTGTTATTTTCTAAATATTGACCTGGTTTAAGAGAGATGAATTGGATGTGAATTAGAAAAATTGTTCTGCATATTCCAATTAACCGCTACAGCATTTAACGATTGAAAACTGCATTATTGTCACTGTCTACAGAGGAAGGCACTTAAGAGGAATGATTTATGATTCTCTTCAGAAGTCAGCTTCAGAAGTTTTCTGAGAACATGGCAGAATAAAAAATGGTTTTACTCATAAAATATAATTAATAGCATTTAGTTTCAGCGGATTGTACTCTTTAAAGTCTTCAAAAGTATGTATGATTAGTCCAAATTTATCCATAATCACTGCTATTGAAGAAAATGTAAGTTTACATGGTTCCATGTTGTTGGTTTTTTAATGAATGTAATAAGGCAGATCCCCTCTCTACCATGACCAATTCATTTTTCCATGGAAAGAGTGTCATATTTGCCTCATTCATCGTTTGGTTAAACCAGAAACTTCTTATGCACAGTGTAGCTCACAGTGGATCTATATACAACCAGTACAGTTAGCCAACAAACAAACCCTGTAATGTTAAAAAGTAACATGGAGAGTGTTTCTCACTCAAATAAGAAAAAGAAAAGATGTAGAGTGAGAGAATGAGAAGAAGAAAATTAATAATAAAAAAAATAAACAACCTAGACAGTATATTCACTATATACAAGATAAACAGCTAGCATAGAAGGACACTTAAAATCAAGGATACGCAGCACTGGTCTTTCAAAATAATCTCCAGCTTTTTTGCTGGTGTTTTTCTGAAGATACTCACTGTATAAGACTATCTACAAACATGAACATGGAACGTCCTTTCACTATTAACATGAAATCCCAGCAGTGTAGTAAGTACATAAGACCTTTGATTGAAGCCGGTGTCGCTGGATATACAATTGAAAGGATCTGAAATCTGAATGGAAAACAAAAGATCCACGCATCGACTGGTCTGGTACATTATTTGTTTGTTGAATGACTGAAACAGAGGATGGGAAGTTGGTGGAAATGGTTTCTTTCACAACCAAATAAAAAAAAAAAAAAGTACTGGCTTCCAGGTAAGTATTTTACAAATATTTAAAAAAGTAAAACTTTTTTTTTCTGTAGGCATTTTAAAATATATTCCATCAAAAATAGTCTGACAAATTTACCTAGTACAAAACAAAGGTTTTAAAAATGACAGAAGATTCGAGGAAAACGTTTTCTTGCTGTATATCGGGTTCTAATTGTAGTAAAAAGGGGCTGTAAAAGTTGAATTAAAGAAACAAGTAACATCTAGTGTCTTTAAACAGTGATCAGATATGATTATTTGTCACCTTTGGCAAATACAAATTGAGTTGTCGCAGACGTGCCATAAAGCGAGGCACATGCAATGGCAGCTCCGACGTCGATGTCCTCATTTGGAGATTTGTGTCTGCGAGGTATAATAGCGCCAGTAACTTTCAACGTAATTCCATCACCCGTCTTCCTCCTCTCAGATGACAAACGAGGATTTGTGTCGGAAATCCCCCTGGAAGAGAGAAGATTGAGTAAAGGAGGTTTAACTGATTCCCTGTCTTAAACTGCTAGACTTTCCAGGAGATTTCTTAAGCTCTTGGAATCATTAATAAAAAATAACATCTTTTGATTTCCCATACCTCATCCTCTGTTCTGACATAGTCCACTCCATCTCCTTTCGCTGGAGCTTTGTAACTGAGGAGAAATCATATAAACTGTCAGTTTTACATCTGCAAAACATTTTAAGCAGACAGTCGCTACTATGTATTTCAAATATCTGAACAGACTACATGTGATGTTAGGACTGAGCTGGAAACATTCAGGAGCTCCTTGGGTGATGAAATGGAAAAAAGCCATAAAACGGTGAGTCAAAACTGCTCTGGGACAGAGTGTGACTCAGACGGAAGTCGCTGTCAAAGTCGTGTGCTTACTTGTTTCCCGTCTGCTTCTGGCTGGTGAAGTAGCCTCGTTTATAGGCACAGAAGATGCCCACTGTTATACAAAGAAGGACCGTCACCACAACCACTACGCCCAGGATGATTCCAGCAATGTTGATGTCATCTACAAAAAAAAGGCCAAGTGTGAGATCATGGCTTTGCAGGGTGTCTTTATCACATGTGACAGTGACAGTGACGTGACGTGTGGCCAAGTATGGTTACCCATACTCGGAATTTGTGCTCTGCATTTAACCCATCCTAAGTGCACACACACAGCAGTGAACACACACGCACACACACACACCGTGAACACACACCCAGAGCAGTGAAACGGAGATCAAATACGTACAAACTTCCATCATCTGCGGTCCACATTCAGAGAACCCAGCCTCATTCCTGGCTCTACAGTAGTATTCTCCAGCGTCCTCCTTCCTGACCGCACTGAATTTCTGAAGATCATAAATTACAGTGGTTTTAAGTTGACAAATCATTTTGCATAATGTTTGGGCTCAGTAAGATTTAAAAAATAATATTTTTATTTAGCAAGGACGCATTAAATTGATTAAAAAATGAGAATGTTATAATAGTTTTTCAAATAATAATTGTATTTAATTGTAATTGAAATAACTTTCTTTTCAAAATGTGCATTTAAAAAAATTTGTGCATTTTTAAATAAATTAAAATCATTTAATTATGGCTAAAATATGACAAGAAAAAACACTACACGATATTAACAATGAACTAACAATGTTTCTGTGGACTAAACTTTTTTGGTAACATTTTAGTATAGGGACCGATTTTCACTATTAACTAGTTGCTTAGTAGCATACCTATTAATAACATATTGGCTTTTTATTAGTACTTATAAATATGACCATATACTACATTCCTAATACCTAAACTTAACAACTACCTTACTAACTATTAAAAATCAGCAAATTAGAAGTTCACTGAGGCAAAAGTCATAGTTAATGGTTTGTTAATAGTGAGAATTGGACCTAAAAAAAAGTGTGGTCACTTTATGAAAATTAATATACTAAATGTTTAAATATTTGGTTTATTTTTGAACTCTTGCATCAACTAAAATGTTTTAGTCACCTAAAATTAGATGCCAAAACTGATTAAAATGAATGAAATATGACGTGATGAAATATTAACTAAATTTAAAGGATCTTTTCATCAAAAAACTGAAACATAGAAGCATCTTTGTGTATGCGTATGTTATAAAAGTAAGACAGAAGTGTTGAACGAGGCTCTTGCAGATCTTAAAAGACACACGGTAAACTCTTCAGAGGTTGTCTCCTCGGGGGGAAGAGGCTGTACTGCAGCGCAGGTCAGACTTTAAAAAAGTGGTGTGAAGGTTGACGAGGGCACAGAGTACAAATGGCGGAGAATGGCACTCTGGAATGTGCAAATGAGGGCAGCAGATTCCCTTCATGGCTGAGCCCATTGCACATCAACTGGCTCCCCAAAAATATCCCTAAGCCTACCCCATCGCCTCTTTTTCTGAACTCACCAGAGTGCCCATCTCTCCGCTCAGGGTGTAAGTGGAGTTGAAGAACTTTGGGCTGCTCTTAGGATCCTCTGGGATTTCCTCCTTGTTGCGGAACCACTGGTACTGGGACTTTGGGTAGCCCTCGTTCTCCAAGCAATGCAGCTCTGCGGGTTTGCCTACCGGGACGGACTTGGGTACGGAGCATCTGGGCACGACGGGCTTGACTGCATGGCACACAAGAGATCATCTCAGAGAAGAGAAAGCATCCTCACATACATGCACCTTAGTGACTCTGACTGCAAGCATCCTGGCCAAATGAACATGCTGCTCTTTCCCCTTTTAGACCCCTGATTAAACTCAGATGCAGTTTCAGAGGTTTCCTCATATAGCCCTGAACACGCCCTATAGAGTTAGAGCTGCAAGCATCCTCAAATGTGCGCCAAGGGTGGGTGCGTTGGCCGCCGCTCTGTCTCATGTTACATCGTAGCAGTTGGGAAGTACTAACAATGCTACATCTACAACAAATTCAAAATTCCTCTCAAAAGTATGTATACTAAAGACCCACTACAGCACAAGACAGGGTGAACACTTTGTGGACTGAGCAATTCATGGATGTAGAATTATTTGAGTGGAACCCTCACCTCTTACAGTGAGTGATATTAAAATCTCATCAAAGGATTTCTGGTCGTTTGGGGCAGTGACTTCACAGCGGTAATCAGCAGTGTCGGCTCTTGTTGCGTTGAGAATGACTAAGGTCGCAGGTTCTCGAATTTTCGCTCTCTTTTCCAAGTCACCTGGAGAAAATTAATACAAGTGAGAAGATTCAAAGCTGGCTGAAACAGTTGGATGAAAAGCTGCTAACACTGATACAAAGCGGTGTTCGTAAAATGTGGGACTTAAATTATACTCCAAAAGTCCAAATCTTTATTAAACACCGATAGAATGTGAGAAAACACAATAGGTTTCAATTTATCAACAATATCTGAGTAAACTAAACACATGAATACTTTATAATAAGTTTCAATTTGACAACAGTAAAAGTTAAACAGTTAATGCAATAGGTAACTTGAACTAACAATGAACAATACAACATTAATTACATTTAAGTTAATGTTAATTTATAATAACTAATAAATACTATTAATAATATATAATATAATAAATACTACATTATTCACTGTTCATAATTTTTGTTTTGAAAGTGTATTAGTACACATGCAAATTAACATTAACTTAAAAATAATAAACACTGCAAAGGTATTGTTTGTCATTGTTCATTCAAGTTAAATATTGCATTAACTGTTAAACTGTTAGTATAAATGTTAACAAACTAAAATGTATTATGCTTAGTTGTACCATATTTTTAATACATTAATCTGGGTTAATGTATAAATATATTATTGTTTTTTTCTCATTCGAATTTATGCATAGTACTTTTAATTTATATTTCATTGAAATTTTAGAAAAGTTTTGGGGTCAGTAAGATTTTCATTTTTTTGGAGAGAAATTAATACTTTTATTTAGCATGGAGGTATTGAATTGATCAAAAGTGACAGTAAAATCATTTTTAATTTTACAAAAAAAAATCTATTTCAAATAAATGCTCTTCCTTTCTATTCATCAAATAATTCGTGACACTGAAGACTGGAGCAATGATGCTAAAAATTCATCTTTTGCCATCAGAAGAATATATTAAAACAGAAAACAGTTATTTTAAATTGTAATAACATTTGATAACATTACTGTTTTTACTGTACTTTTAATCAAATAAGTGCATCAGAGCAATACATATTAAAAAATCTTGACGACCCCAAATCTTTGTATAGTGTTTTTTTTTTTGGTAGAAATGAACATTAACCAACATTATTAAAATGCTGTTGAAATTGACTGTTATTACATGTTAAATACTGCATAAACTGAATGTTAGCAACTTGAACCTTATTATAAAGCATTACTCAATGTGTTGTATGACACAGTGTTCAGTAGAGTGTTGTATAGCTTACCTGCTATTTCCTTTTCAAAATATACATAACTTGGCTCTCCCTTCTTAATCTTCTTCCATTCTATTCTGGGATTAATAGTGGAGATTGACTCGATCATGCAGGACAGCTCGATCGCTGCATGGGGAGAGAAAACGAAAGAGCTTGTGAGCAGTTCCAATGACCTGTTTAATGTTAGAATCAGCAGCTAACGACTGCTGGAGAGCAAATTACTCAGCCTTACATTCAAACTCATTGACCCATGGTTTAGCATTCGTCGTCTTGAGGATGACTGCCAAGGTGCTGATGTAGCCTGCAATGAGAAGACACAAACAAACATCAGTTTTATGTTGAATTAACAACTTGACATTTGGGGGGGGTGTCGTTACGGTCTAAACCACACGTGATATTGGTACCAATGTATTTCTCTAAAGATTTCTGAAACTCAATTAACAGTTGAGCCCAGCGGCCAAACCCTCTGCCCTGACAGCACACATTCTTCGCATCACTGTGAGCTGTGAACGGATATGTTACCAGCCATTTTTAGTTTCACTCTCACAACAAACATCACTGATGTAAAAGCGTCCCACCACAAATAATTGTGTAGACTGACAAGCAGTCTCCGTTCTGTTATGAGAAACAGCTGACTGCTTTAAAGCGAAGGCCAGGGAGCTTGCTAAGTTCATGTAGTCGCTAATGAACATGCTAAATCAAAAAGGTCAACTTTGAAGTTCATACTAATTTTAGAAATTTGTGTCTCATCGTTTTTGTCCAACATCAAGAAAATGTTTAAAAGAATTTAAATGAATCTAGTAATGAAGGTTCACAGAGGAAGAAAAACACTGTTATATTTGCATAGAACATGACTTATAAACCTTATCACTTTCTTTACCATTTTAAAAGGTTAAAGGTTAACTCCTTATGAAAAGCTGGTTGGTTAAAAGCAATTTTAGCACTACCATGGATAAGCAACTGAACGCCATTCAAAATCAGCAACTGGAATAAGGTAATTTTGTGTCATAATCTTCCATATAAATATCAAAAACATTGTTTTTTATGAAAGAGCATATATTCAGGGCACTGAAATTTTAATGGCCATCTGATTGCTAGGGATAATTTTTATGAATCTTTGATGATTGTATTTTGGGCCAAGGCTCTTGAGAATTCATCCATCTAACACAGAACAAGGATAGCAATACAACAGAAGTAGCAGCAAATCTGACTTAGAAACCACATCAGTGTGTTGTGGTAAAAAATGTGAGAGAGACAGTATGACGAAGATCACTGTCAGAAATATCCAAGCTTTTTCTTTTTGTTCCTGAATACTATTATTAATTTACACAATATAACTGTGTTGTGAATATGCATTTTTATGTACACATTGACATAGGAACAACCAGAGAGTACAGACTGATGTAATTCTCACAAATCAGAGTTTACATCACAGTAACAATTCTCAGTTCATTTCAAACCAGACAGAAAAATGAAAAATGACTCAGTTGAACTTAGTAATGGTTTGGGATGATTTACTGAGCAAGTCTGAGGATGCTTCATGAGTCTTTTTGACCAAATCATTAAAAAGAATCAATTCATAAGAGTCATTTGATTGCGAATCAGGACATTGTGCACACACACCCTAGTAGGATTCAGTGTTATTTTAGTATTATTTATATACTATTAAGGTATTGATTCATATTTCGAATTATTATATTTTCATTTTAATTTCAGTCATTTTTTATGTGCTTTTGATCTTTTTATTAGTTTACTTTTTATTATTTCTATTTAGCTCACATTTATTTTTATTTCAGTTTTAGTCTGAATCATTTTAGAACTTCAACTTCAAACTTGTTTCAGTTATTTGCCAAGGCAACATTTCAACTTTTCACATAATTTTTTATACATTTAAGCTTTTCAGCTAACATTCATATTCTCATTTCAGTTACCATAGATTAATTGTTTTAGTTTTAGATAATAACAGCACCGGTTTACTCTGATGAAATCAGCATGTACAAACAAAGTTTTCCTGACTATATTTTGAATAACTGTCACATATTTTTAGCTGTATTTGTGACCATTGTAGGGACAGACTCGCTAAAACAATGCTGTTTATTGTGTATAAAACAGTATGAGATGGATGTTATTCTTTAACATATTAAAAACTGTCTTCACAATTTCCTTTAGTCAGATAGATCAATTAGGCATGACTAAATATTAGTTTTTAATTCAGAACTTATAAGAAGAGATGCAGATAAGTGAAATGATGTAACAGGAAAGGATGCAGGATGTGCCCCCAAAAAAACAATACATACCTCACACACAAACACATCCACAGATGCTTACATCCTCTTTGACAATCACATCCAGCCATATGGAGGACACAAAGGCCACTGGCCACTCTAGACGGGCAGGAAGTGGTGACGATGTCTCCCGTCTCCTTTTTCTGCCTGCCGCATCCTGTCTTATCATATCATCAAATAGGAGGCTGGTGCCATAGCTTGTGTCAGTAACATTCGCCTCCGTACACCTCACCCAGTGATATAAGGTCTGTCATGTCGGGTAAAGTCTCTGTGGTCTGATGCCATTTGAAGAATAATTGAGCCCTCAAACAAGGCAGGTGCTCTATGACCTACATATCCTGACCTCTCTCTTCCTGTTTGGAGAACACAGCTGGATGAGATGTGACAATCCTAGCCAAGCTTTAATCTTCCATTTCTTCCTTTAGAGGCATAACTGTTGGTTCTCTTCAGTAATCTTAGTGTAATGCCCCGGTAAAATCCTAGGCATTACTGGACTGAATAATATAATAGACAGAGAGAGCGTCCATGACTTAGCCTAATTTCCATATCTACATAATACATCTGCATGCTTTTAAACTCAATGGATAGTGTTTGTGGCACAATGTTGATAACCACAAAATTTAATTTCCACTTATCCCTCTTTTTTATTTTTTTTTTAAAAAAGTCTGCCTAACAGTGAGGTATATTGGAAGTGAATTGGGCTGTAAACAGTTACTTATTGTTTCAATAGTATAGCCACAAGACGTAAACAATATGCATTTTAACATGATTTAATTGTGAAAAAATGCTTATAAACATTTTATGTGTGAAGTTATATCAAGTTATATTTATTAAAAATAAACACAAACACACACACACACGTTTTGAAATGTGTCTTATGCTCACCACTGCTGAATTTATGTGATCAATCAATCAATCAATCAATCAATAAATAAATAAAAACAGTATTGTGAAATTTTATTACAAATTAAAATAACATTTTTCTATTTTAATATATTTTAAATATAATTTATTTCTGTGATGGCAAAGCTGAATTTTCAGCAGCCTTTACTCCAGTCTTCAGTGTCACATGATCCTTTACAAATCTTTTTAATACGCTGATTTTGAAATCTTTTGTAACATTATAAATGTCTTTACAGTCACTTTTGATAAATTTAATGCATCCATGATAAATAGAAATATTAATTTTACTGAACGATATCATCTAGTGCTTTTAAAAAAAAGTATAAGCTTCACATTTCTGCTCTTAAATCATCCACACTTTTTTTTTAAAGAAAAGGAAGGACAAGTCCAAATGAATTTTTTGAAGTAATCAACATCGTGCCTGGAATATTTCTTCAAAACCGCACAAATGGACCACCTTGGAATTAAATTGAAAGACTGCATGATGGAGAAAAAGGTCAACAAAAGGGTCGGCCTACACGAGGAGGCCATTTTCTAATCTTGGCATTGACATCTAACTCAGCATGACGGTCTATGGAGAAACATTACACCACAGAGAAATGAGTTATACGGCCAGAATCACGGGGCTGTTTGGACAGCCTCCACAGCGCAGCGTTTAAACCCTACCACACCCTGCATCGTGATCTGCGACCGGCGTGCAGAACCGCCGAAACACATTCTGCTCCGATGCAGCCTGTCAGAGAGCATTCAACACATGCGATTCACTCAGCAATGCATGAAGTGGATAATATTCCTTGTTATTTTTAAACTGCAGCATTGATTCATTTTGCTGGGGGGAGGAGGGGAGGCTGTTCACTGGCTGAGAAAGAGATGCCCACAGAGCCATTCATTATACATCCCGGGTCTACTTCACTGGGATTTGATTGGATGTTGATTGTATCCAACTGGAATAGATTCTAAAGCTGGAGGAGCGATAGATATCACATGGAGAGCCGAACTCGGGCTCTGCCCCCGCAGCTTTAAAATGATCTGCATGTTTGTAGCCCTGAACAATTCATGATGTGCAAGAGGTCGCAAATCCTCCTCCACTGACACATGGATAACTGTACAGCAATATTCCCAGTGTGACTTCGCTGAGGAGTGTGTTTCTTACACTACACCCTCCGAGCCTCTACGCACATTTGTGTGGATGCATGGTATAAACTTGAGTGTTGGATTTCTAAACCATTGAAAAATAACAAAGGAGACAACGTGTTTTAAATTCACATTTCGTCTCATGGGCATTTTGGCATTTGTTTTTGTTTGACGCTGACAGGAGGAATTAAGGCTCTGTGCTGAAATCTATTGGGCTACCTACTGCCTACATAGGAAAGGAAAGGAAAGGAAAGGAAAGGAAAGGAAAGGAAAGGAAAAGTCACTTTACTCAATGCAAAAATATTAACGCCCACTGTATTCCAATATTCTCTAATAAGCATAAATTTATAAGAGGAAAATCCCTTGTGAAGATGCATTTCTGTTGAGATAAGGCTCTTTGTGAAGCCAGTCACCTCAATACTTGACATGGCGGTGTTAAACCCCCTCTACAAATAATCTCCTGCGTAGGACATCCCACCTGCTCCAGGGAAAGTAGCTTAGCTGACCTCTCAGGACTCATGAAAACAACGGCATCAACAAAAATGTAGAGGTTTAAGTATTGAGTCAGTAATGGTGGTGTTTTTACAGCTGTGGACGGCTCTTACTCTCCTGACGCTGCACAAACGAATTACCTCAACGGTCTACATTTTTATCTCCTTTATTTACAGATTAGGTCTGCTATGGTTTTATTTGCATGGGTGTTACAAGTCAGAAAGGTTCAACAAAGACTCTTTTGCATACGCACATACGATTAAAGAGAAAATCTTCATTTGTAAAGGTCTGAAGTTGAATATTCAGTTGCTTACAGTCTAAAAAACTCCCAAGTTGCTGCAAAAATGAGAGTAATGACCTCTTGCTCTGCCCTCAGACTCATCAGTTTCATCTAATCTCAAGTGAAGACATCTAATAATGAAAGCTGAGAGGAGGGTACCTCAGGGAGATAGACACAGTCATTACATCGGCTGTACATCTTGTTCATTTCTCTGTAACCCTCATGTTGGATCTATCTGTATTCTCTGGATTTTATTCAATTGAGAAAAATGATTCTGTTGTGCAACATATTCCCAAAGTCCCATTACTCTAAATGTTGTGAACTGCTAGATTTCTATCATGGAAGAAATGGGTTTGTTTCTTGTTCCACCAAGACTAAAAATAGTAACGTTCAGCAAAGATAAGGCAATCTCCACAACGAAAATACCTCTGATATTCCTTCAGCTGCTGAGCAAATGTCACTAGGCGTCACTTCAAAGTGCAAGTGTAGAACAAGCAGGCATTCCTCTTGAAATGCACCTCTAATGAAAACACAACACAGACTTGCTGTGGTCTACAGTAGGAGGAATGTTCATTCTCTTTGTGAAGATGTGCAACCTTTGTAAAACACTTTTTTTTTTAAACTTTTTATACTTATATTTCTTATAGAGCCTTTACATAAGGAGTGTTCCTGTGTTCAAAAACAAGTAGACGAAGAGCAAGGGAACGAAACAGAAAGCAGGGGAATTGAGACACCTTTTTAAAAGTTTGACTTTTTTTTAACTCGACAGCGTCTTAGAAACACACCACCTGTGGTGGGACACACAGAAAATGGCAAGCAACAGCTTAAGACGTCTGTCAACACATAGATCCTATATATGTGATATATCCCAAAAATAAGCTAAACTAAAGATTTTAAAATATTTTTTTAAAATAAATAGATTATATATAAATATACTGCAATATATATAACATAAATATAATATACATTTTTTTGAAGTTGTAAATAAAACAAAGATTGGAGTATGGTTTTCATGAACCAGTTTTTCTACTAAAAATGTCACATTGAGTGTGTTCAACGTAATTGTTTTGAAGCAATTTCTGAGTGAAAATTGTTTCTATACCATTTTTCTCAGCGTTCACACACACACACACACACACACACATACATATATATATATATATATATACATACACACACACACAAACATATATGTATACATACACCTTTTTAAAAATATAAATATAATTTCTCTCTATCTGGATAGATAGATAGATAGATATACAAATATATTAAAATTATCCAAATTAAACAATTTAAAGAACTTAAAAAAATATTAAATTTTTTTTAACAAATTAAAGGTGGATGGAAGCTATCCTCAAGCAGTATATTTATTTAGATGAGGTAAATCTAGGTAGACTAGACTAGGTTGCACTATCACGTGCAACAGGATTCATTTGCATTACTTCTAAATTTGGTGGTCTGTGACAGTTCACTTTTTGCCAGAGGCTCTGCTCTTTGCATTTGTAATTTTTGCATTCACGTGTGGATGCTATAGGCTCTCTTGGAGGTATTTGAGGGCTAGACTCCAGCCAAGCTCCCCTCTGATCTAGCCAGGTCAAAGACTAAGCTTGAGTTGAGCCAGTGAGAGAGGGGCAGCGGTGTCACAGAATGCCTGAGTACATGTCACTTTGCGTCAGCATTAGTTACTGCAGGAGGCCCCCTTTCCTTTTGTCCTCCAGCTGACTGGAGTTCACAGGACCGGTGTGCGTATCTTCCACTCCACATCTCTGTCCTGTATCGCTTTATGCCCCTTCTGCATGGCAAGAAGCTTCAAATGAGGTGAGATTTTGACAGCCAGGTATGATTTAGTGATGGAAGGTCAAAATAACTGAGTATGGCTTCAGCTGACTGCATTTGGAAATATTATATTTTGGCACTAAAAAGCAGTACAGGGAAATTAATTTCACAGATATGTCATAGTAGAAATACTTTCCACCTCACATTCCAGTCACATGAAATAACTGGGCTTGATTATATCACCACTTTTTTCCCAATAAAAATAGACCCCTTGTTTAGTGTCACACATCACATGGTTGAAGTCCACATGAACACCAATCGAAACCTTTGTTTTGTGACACAGTTTCAGGCAGTGGGAGTGAATGAATACTAAATTAATCGGGACAGGGCCTGATGGCAGAACAAAAGCATTCCTGATAGCAACAGTACAAAGGCAGATCACTTTTGAGTGGCACAATTTCACTTTTTTTTATACAAATATCTGTTAAAATATATAGGCCTATTAAAACAAAACAAAACAATAAATGATGAAAAAAAATAAACATTTTAAAATAAAAAGTACTATGGACTGGCCATCTTTCCATGGTGTTTCTCTGTCTTCAGTCTGAGATGCTCCAGCATCACTTCAACCTTATATAGGAATAATAATAATAATAATAACAAAGAATAACTAAATAAAATAAAAAATATTATACAATACAAAACAATACAGTTAAACAAAAAACAAATGAAATAAATAAAATAATAAAATAAAATAAAATAAAATAAAATAAGACAAAATAAAATAAAATAAAATAAAATAAATCTAAAGTGTGTACACCAGTCTGAAATTCTGGAGTCAATATACTTTTCAATAAATTCAATATACTTTTTAACATGTATTTTTTATTTAGTATATAAGTATGCATAGGAAAAGCCTTGATGTATCAACATGATATTTAAGTGCTTTTCAAGCTATTAAAATGGCCCTGGGGTCTCAGAGACCCTCGCACAGAACATGATGGTTAAAATGCAGCCTCAATTAACTACCATCACTGAACGTCTCCCAACACAGGTTAGTGATTATTCAGAGGGCAGTTGTACATAGCAAGACCATGAGTTATTTTCCACAGGGGTGAGAACAGGTTACCGTTGGAGAAGCCTTCGCTATTTATAGCAGCTGTCAACGGCAGGCAGAGACTGCACGGCATACTAATTGGTTGCATTTGCAGGTAAGTCAGAGCTGTGCATCTCCTCCCGTCCCATTTGTGGGGCAGCTGGGAGCACTGACTGTCCCCCGATAAGATCTACTGGAGGCTTATTTTTCACCCTCGTGGCTCTCAGATGCCATTTCAACAACTGCTTTCCACAGAAACTGATAATGAGAGATATGAAATGCATTTGCATACATGCACACATTATTTAGACCATGCTTATCTCCTCCGTCAGCGATAAAAGGCCCTAATTTAGCTCACCAAATCGGCTGATCGGAGGATCCCGTATTCGCCGTGAGGCTCCAGCCGAAATCTGTAAATCGTGTTGCACTCAGCTCCAGAATTAGCCACTCACTGCTTTCAGCACAGATGGCGTCATCCCCGCTCACTGCAAATGCCTCACATTCTAGTACAAGCACACTGACCTCTTCCTTAATCCTAATTAGGACTGCAATTTCTGCCAGAGCCTTCTTCAAGAGTGGTGGCAGTACAAGCGTACGATTTGAAACATAAAGAAAAACCTTGTCTTCTCTAACTTGTGACATTAAACAATATGAGATGGTGACGTGGCTGGATTTCTGATGACGTCTTTATGATGATGGATTAGAGCAATACATACAAGCGTCATTGCAGCCGGCCTGCGTGTTTCTCTAAATAATGGGCTGTGACAAATACATAGGCGAATTGGGCTAAATCCCTGAGCAGGCTTAATAAAAATGAGAGTGAGCTGAAGTCTAAAGGACATTAACTCGTATATTCTCTCAGCTGAGTCCTAAAAGGGCCCAGTGCTGGAAACAACATCTATTGTTGAGCATGTGAATTGTGTAGCAAAACAGCTAGGTGCGGATTGGCTGACAGCTGAATAATGCCACCCCACAGTCGCTGGAGGCTTGTTGATTTAGCAGGGATATGCACATAATCCTCCTCACTTCCTGTTAAAAAGAAATGCCCCAGAATGCAACGGGGTAGGTGAAAAGAACACCCTGGGGGTGACTCTTTGTATTGTTACATTTCACAAATGTAATAAAAATTTGGTGAAAAATTTTAAAAGTTTGTGTGTACATATTGGTAATTTTGAAAAGGTTATTTTAAGAAATCAGAAAAAAAGTTATATAACATATTAAAACATATATACCCAAATGTGACCCTGGACCACAAAACCAGTCTTAAGTCGCTGGGGTATATTTGTAGCAATAGCCAAAAATACACTGTATGGGTCAAAATGATTGATTTTTCTTTTATGCCAAAAATCATTAGGACATTAAGCAAAGATCAAGTTCCATGAAGATATTTTGTAAATTTCCCACTGTAATTATATCTAAACTTAATTTATGATTAGTAATATGCATTGATAAGAACTTCTAAGAACTTCATTTGGACAACTTTAAAGGCGATTTTCTCAATATTTTGATTTTTTTGCACCCTCAGATTCCAGATTTTCAAATAGTTGTATCTCGGCCAAATATTGTCCTATCATAACAAACCATACATCAATGGAAAGCTTATTTATTTAGCTTTCTCAATCTTCCCAATAATAACTAAAATAAAATAAAAACAACAGAGTAAACAAGACAATATCTCAGTCTCTATAGAATCCCGCTCTCACTGAGCAGTGACTAAACCAGCAGCAGGAAGCCTATAAACTGCATAATAGACCCGGTAGCAGCATTCACTCCTCTCTTCAAGATACAATCAGTGCTAAAACAGCAAGCCAAGCAAAAACCCCTGAACTCTCATTGTCTATTGTACAGCGCTGGCCCCCCATAGCATCTCTTGTTAATTGCCTTTTGTTTGCACTCTTGTACAAAAGCCATGTTGTGTAGTGCTACTCGCTGCTCTGAACAGTTGGAGCTGAAGTTGTTGCTGCTGTTATAAAAATCTTTACCTCTGCCACATACATCTGTTATAAAATAGATTGCATTTAAAAATGAAATCAGTATGACTATTGGCTGAAGAATAATGGTGGTTTGTATCAGTAGTCAATAGTTTTTTTTTAAATGATTGTTCATGTCTTGCACACAATGTATTTTATTTTTTAAATTAATACAATTTTCTCTTTACATCAAATTAATTTTCATAACTGGATTCGAATAGATTTAGAAAAAAAGCTTATATGCTGCTATACAAGTAGTAGAGTAAAAGGTATGTTCCTTCATGACCACTTCTCTCTTTCCATTTGCAAATGTGCAAATACAGGCCACATTCTCTTCTGGCTCTATAGCAACACCATAAAATATGCCTTCTCTCTCAAGCAACTTCGTTTGCTTCAGTACCAATGATGAATTAGCACACAGAGTTTTAAATCAGGACCACAAACCCAATCAATCCATGAACACAGTTGTGCAAATACTGTATATAGCTGGTTATGCAAGCCTTTCATTTGGAAAACAGCCAAACACACAGACGTTGAGGTTTTCAGCAACACTAAAATGCAGCAGAAAACCTGTTTATCTGAGTAAAGTAATTAACATGAACAGTACTGTGACAGTCTTCCGGGCTTTTGAATCTCCAAAGGGTCTCTAATGTAAACGAGAGAGGGTCTACTCTCAGTATGATTTATACTGTGGTTAACCGACTTGCCTGTTTGAGGAAGGCTTTTGGATCTGTTTTCTTTGATGTCAGATTAATGCTCATCCTCATGCCAGATCCACAGAGGTAATGCAGAACAGCCAGGCACGAGAGTCACTGATAATGTGTGTTGGTCTGAGACAACAGACAACAGGTGAGTCAGTGTTTGGACAGACGCTGCAGGTGAGAGGTCAACCACGGAAAGCTACTTTCAGGGCTGGATCGACTTTCTACAACTGTTGCAACTTTCCTTGTTTGCCGATTGTAAGGGATTGTTCAGTCAAAATTGAAAATACTTTCATCGTGTTCTGTTTTAAACCTATATGGTTATATATACCCACACAACATTTTTTTTTTCAAAGTAGTCTCTCATGTTCACCGAAGCTGCATATATTTGATCAAAATTATAGAGAAAACAGTGATATTGTGAAATATTATTACAATTTGTTATTACAATAAATTATTACAATAAATTTTCGTGTGCATTTTTCCATTTTTTCGTATTCCTCATCCTTTCCTATCAAAACGCATGCTACGGATGCGAAAACGCAGAAAATTGAACCTGATCCGAATTTTTTTTATGACGAATGAAAGTTTCGGAGGCAGTGTGTAAACGTGATTGACACAACGTGAGGTCGTATTTATTTTTTAACGTGCAAAAATTTTAGACGAAAATTTCGGACTCAGTGTGCAGTGACCTTTACAATCTAACATATGTCATATGAACCACTTTCATGATACTTATGGTATTTTTGTGGCCTTTTGAAGCATTAATTCTCCAGACTCCATTCACTGTAATTGCATCAAAAAGACTTTTGTGTTTCACATTAGAAAAATATTTGTTAACACTTTATTAAGGGACCAATTCTCACTATTAACTAGTTGCTTATTAGCATGCCTATTATTAACATATAGGCTGTTTATTAGTGCTTATAAAGCACATATTCTGCATGACAATATTCTATATCCTTAATCCTACCCAATACCTAAACTTAACAACCTTACTAACTATTAATAATCAGCAAATTAGGAGTTTTTTGAGGCAAACGTCATAGTTAACTGTTGGTTATTAGCGAGAACGGGACCTTAAATTAAGTGTGACCAAATACTCTTATGTAGCCTAATCAAAATATTCATATAAATTCCATTATGAAACAGAAAGAATTTTCCAGCTTGTACTGAGAAGCTATGTGCATAAACATCTTCAGTTTCATGTGCAAGACTGATCTCAGAGACTGATTGTCAACACTACCACAAATTAAAACAGTGAGAGTTTTGCACAAATCTGTAATATATACTCGTGCTTCACCTAAAAAAAAAAAGGCTGAGGAATTTAAAGAGAGCGAGTTAGGCTGAAACAACAAATGTTCGCAAAGGCATGCTTCAGACTCAAATAGTTTGCATACGCCGTCTAAGTGGCCAGAGAGGGAATGTTGCAGTAAAACAGGTGGGGTGAGAGTCGGGGGTTCACGGATCGGGACGCACACCATCTGAGCACCACGCAAGCAGTGACCTCCCCAAAGGAACCACTTCATCATCTGCTCAGGAAGATCCCCTCTTGTTTGGGAAACGCTTTGCTCCTGCTCACTAGGCGAAAATGTGGAGCATTCGATGCCCATCCGCTTGCCCGGACATCTAAAATAAATGTGGACATTCCGAGGGAGGATGTAAAAGACTGACATCTTGATGCAACCACAGGAAAGCACATGATATCATGTGGCTGTAGCAGCGGAGCAAGGGTGTGTACTTCTATTCAACAGTCAGTTTCTGTTGCTCTTTTCCCCATTTGCAGATATGCCAGAAGCGTTAAAACTTGCAAAAACAAACACAGCATATTTCAAATCATAAAATGTTCTTGGTTTTCCACAGAGGTGATATTAAAACTTGGACAGAGCTCTCACAATCCTTCATGATTTACCAACAGTGACATTTCAACTGCTTTGGCGCTTCTTCAAGGCCCAGGAGGCTACACTGATTAAGGATGGAGATTACAGACACATCTGATGTTAACATGCCCAGTTTCAAAAGAATAAACCAGGCAAAGAACCACGCTTACAAATGGAGCTTGAGCCATAAGTATTCAAATAAAGCGAACCAGTTTAAATGGATAGTTCACCCAAAAATGAAAAATATGTCATTAATTACTTACCCTCATGTCGATCCAAACCACTAAGACCTTCGATCATCTTCGGGAACACAAATTAAGATATTTTTGATGAAATCCGAGAGCTTTCTGACCCTTCATAGACAGCAAGGGTCCTACCACAATCAAGGCACAGAAATATAGTAAGGACTAGGGCTGTGCAATTAATTGCATGCGATTCTCATGCGCATCTTGTCAGTAAAGCCGGTTCCGTGATTGGCGGTAAATCTCCATCACCTGTTTTCAAATGGAGCGGCAGTTAATACACAGAGCCGTAGTTCACTGACAAAGAGCAATATATCGTCGACAATTTACAATATCTATTCATATAATAATTCTTGGTAGTTCACTATTACAGTGAACTAAGGCTCTGTGTATTAACTGCCGCTCCATTTGAAAATAGGTGATGGCGATTTGGTGCCAATCACGGAACTGGCTTTACTGACGAGATGTGCATGATAATCGCATGCAATTAATTGCACAGCCCTAGTAAGGACATCGTTAAAATGCTCCATGTGACATCAGTGGTTCAACAGTAATTTTACGAAGCTACGAGAACACTTTTTGTGTGCAAAAATAACCACTTTATTCAACTATTTCTTTTCTTCCAGGACAGTCCTCCACCATTATCGACACATGCGCATGGTGCTGTGGACGTAGAACCCGCATACACGATAATGGCGGAGGACTGTCCCGGAAGAGAAGAAATCATTGAATAAAGTCATTATTTTTGTTTTCTTTGTGCACAAAAAAGTATTCTCGTAACTTCGTAAAATTACAGTTGAATCACTGATGTCACATGGACCATTTTAACGACGTCCTTACTACGTTTCTGTGCCTTGAACGTGGTAGGACCCTTGCTGTCTATGGTGGGTCAGAGAGCTCTCAGATTTCATCAAAAATACCTTATCCCGAAGATGAACGAAGGTTTAATTATTGACAAAATTTTGTAATGTAGGGATGGGTATTGACAGACATTTCCTGATTCATATGGGTATACTTCATTTACAATATGAATTTAAAAGGTAAGTAATAATGATGCGAGGTAATGGTAACTGTATGTTGAAACATTAACCACTCTGTTTGAAACAGTGAATTCATCAGACTGATTCAAACTCCTGAGCTTATCAGTTTTTTTAATGATTCATCAAAAGGACCCACTTAAAGAATCTTTTGTTTATGAATTGAACTACAATGGTAGTGCCGCATAGTTTTGATTCCCTAAAAAGGACCTTTTCATAAGAATCATTAGTTTATATATTAGATGTTAACATGCATAGTTTAAAAAAAAATGAAACAGGGAACGAACCATGCTTACAAGTGAAGCTTGAACCAGAAGAATCGGAAAGTAGGGCATATACACATTTCCTGATTTGATTCTGATTCCTAAGGGTATTTTTCAGTTGCAATGTTAATTTAAATGGTAAATGGTAATGTAATGTGAGGTAATGGTAACTGCTAGTTGTATTGAGAATTCATCAGAGTGATTCAAACTCCTAAGCTCGTCAGATTTTTTAACGACTCATCAAAAGGACCCACTCAAAGGAGTCATTTGTTTTTGATTTGAATTACACTGGTTGTGCAGTATGGTTTTGATTCTCTAAAAAGAACCAGTTTATAAGACTCGTTAGTTTGTGAAACGAACTATACCGTCCACGCAGGTGTTATTAATTGCAGCCCATGTGGACAATAGTGGAGCAGGCCATTTTAACTCACAAATTCAATTTGGAGTGGAAACTGAGGTAAAATATGGCTTCTTTTGCTGAAAAACTGCAGATTCAGCAAAAAAAGTGGTGCAGGAAACACTGGCACAGAGTAAAAGATTGACAATCGATAAAGTGTGCATTCAACTGTTTTTATCAAGATCTCACAATTATCATCATCAAATGTTGGTGCATTCAAGCTAATCCACAAATGTAGAGCAGAGAAAACTACAGTAACACAACTCCACCTTTACTGTAAGGATTTATACACATTGCATACATTTTGCATCGGTTGATCCAGATGTGCGTGCCTGCCAATTCCTAATGTCCTGACGCGACTGCATGACGCTTATCTGCTTTAAGCCTTTGCTGCCCAGAGAGAATACAATGTAAACTCACTAATGAGGGTAGTTTTATGAGGGGAATAGTATTTCCTCAACTGCTGAAAATATCTCTCACTCAGTCAACTCTATTGCTGTCATTTTGGAATCTCCAATTTGGATAGCAGCAGATATAATTAACCCCACCCATGATAAGTGTAACACATGCAATGTCTACTTCTGATAGACAACTGCACTCTATTTTCCTGAAATGCGGCCAGATCAAACATCCAGGAAACTGATACAAGAATAAGTGCTTTACCCTAAATTTTCTACCTCAGATTTGGAGTTTCCATTGCACTGATGGTCTCGACTTGTGTAAATATTCTCCTTCAACAATAGGATGTTGCCCATAGACATATGAGGAGTGATCTTGAGTGGTGCTGATAAGAAATAAAGCTGCATGGGTGCCCACTTCTGCATGAATGACTCTGTAGCAGAGAATTTGTTTCACTGTACGTCTGTAGCTGTTTCATCCGCTCAAAAATGGAGATTCCAAGTGAAAATTCCATGAATGTGCACAGAACCATAAGATCATTGTGCAGTGGAAAAGAGGAAGAAAAAGAATCTATTCTCAACTTTGGGGAAAACTTTCACTTCTGAGGCATGCAATGGCTAAATGGGCTTGTACTTTCAAGGGACTAAGCTAAAAGGCATTATTTGTGTGTCTTCTTGGGCCTTATTTTTGCCATAAATTATTTGTTGTCTCTATTCTTTCTCTACTGTTTTATGTTTTAATATTTCAAGAAGCCACACATCAGTGTTCTCTTTGTTCTTCGGTCCACAGAACAACAAAGGGAAGCTGTAATTTAAGGTACTACACAACACGTCCTCAGACAATGTGGCTTCCTGCCTCTTCTAGCTCAGTACTGTGAAATTAAACACAATAATCTAATCCACAATAAGTGCACTGCATCATGATAAAAACATGGTAAAAAAAGTAAACTTATTTTTCTACACAAAAGCAGAAAAAAAAGAGAAAGTACTAAGTGTCCCTTGAGCTTGGAGGCAAATGACTGAAACTAAACTTCACAGAAATTCAATTGAAGCATCAGCATAATTAGAAATTCTCTGTCCTCTAAAAAGACAATTTATGCAAATGCCATTGCAGTTCAATACTTTCAGAAGCCAGAAATTATCATAGGGCATTAGGAAAAATTGCTACAGCCAATCATTTCTGCTATTTATGAGAACGTCTCGGGTTACTTGACTGTAACCCTGTTCCCTGAAAAAGCGGGAACGAGATGCTGCGCTGAAAAGCGCTACTGAGAACATTCTTTGTT